>JARNME010000074.1:0-156631 GCA_030179655.1 Scaptomyza flava
ATCGATGCCGTGGTGGGTTAGTGTGGTTGCGTTATGCCTTAGTGCGTGCGGTGGTAACACTGCCGTGTGTTGTGGAGATGTGTGTGCGTAGGCCTTTGGGAACGCTGGTGTCGAGGCCGGGTGTATGTGTCTCCTCCGTGCGCTGCTTGTTGTTGTTGCTCGTCACTGGGTTTTATATGTGTCCCGCTTTCGGTATTACGTCCACCCGATAACTGGATTTGCAATCCCAAAAATTCCAAATCATTTTTGGGTGACCATCGCTGTGTTGAAAATACGCGAAGTTGTTCTGTGTAGGGGGTCCGTCGCTTGTGCCAAGGCGCACGCGGCGTGTTCGCTTTTGTGCGGGCAGCACTTTGCCAGCAAAAAAATGCTACCCTTCTCAATTATAACCAATTTATTAAACTATCGATTACCATCTTTTGCATGCAAGCGGTGTAAAAGTATGTATCAAAATTTTTGCGATTTACTTTTTAATCAAACTTTTCCTTTTCCTTTTTATTTAATTTTAATACATGACCCGAAGTTAAAGAGTATTTTGGGTTTGTTCATGTCCGGCTGGTGTCTGTCCGTCTGTCCCGTCCAGTATGTGTGAAAGGTTTTTCCCACAACCTACAAGCTCGACACTTAACTTTTCAATTCTCTTTATCTATGGGATAGTAAATTAAAGTGTCAAGATGGCGGCTCTACGATAACTAGGGGGCTGGCAAATCGATTAAATCATTAACTCCAAAACCGATAAATCCACATATTTCGCACCTCTTTTAAGCTATAACTACCAAAGTTGGGTGAGCCGATTGCTACTAGCAATCCCTAAAAAACTGCACTAAATAACCTTTGGAGCCCACGCTCAGTCAAAGCCAAAGCCCCAATATCTCCCACAAAGCCACGCCCCCACCCATTCCACCCCAGCCACCCCCCCCAGATTTAAATAAACACAGTGGAAACGTTGCGGTCGGAGGCACCCGACTGCGGTATCCTCGCTACTCAGTACTAAAAATTTTGCTGCCCATCCATGTGGGATGTCAATTGCTATCTTCATACCAAATTTGGTGACTCTAGCTCGAAGTTTGATATAAGTGGGGAAAGGGGGGCTGGGGGCGGTATGGTGGGCGTGCATTCAAATTTTTGGTGCGATCTTGTGGATGTCAATGCTCCTTCATACCAAATTTGGTGACTCTAGCTCGAAGTTTGTATAAAGTGGGAAAGGGGGGCTGGGGGCGGTATGGTTGGGCGTGGCATCCAATTTTGCTGCCGATCCTTGTGGAATGTCAATTGCTACCTTCATACCAAATTTGGTGACTCTAGCTCAAAGTTTGTATAAAGTGGGGAAAGGGGGGCTGGGGCGGTATGGTTGGGCGTGGCATCCAAATTTTGCTGCAGATCCTTGTGGAATGTCAAATGCTACCTTCATACCAAATTTGGTGACTCTAGCTCAAAGTTTGTATAAAGTGGGGAAAGGGGGGCTGGGGGCGGTATGGTTGGGCGTGGCATCCAAATTTTTGCTGCAGATCCTTGTGGAATGTCAAATGCTACCTTCATACCAATTTGGTGACTCTAGCTCAAAGTTTGTATAAATTGGGGAAAGGGGGGCTGGGGGCGGTATGGTTGGCGTGGCATCCAAATTTTTGCTGCAGATCCTTGTGGAATGTCAAATGCTACCTTCATACCAAATTTGGTGACTCTAGCTCAAAGTTTGTAAAAGGTGGGGAAAGGGGGGTATGGGGCTTGTGGGCGGTATGGGTTGGGCGTGGCATCCAAATTTTTGATGCAGATCCTTGTAGGAATGTCAATTGCTATCTTCATACCAAATTTGGTGACTCTAGCTGAAAGTTTGTAAATGGTGGGGAAGGGGGGCGGAATGGGTGGGCTTGGCTCCAAAACTTTGATGCAGATTTTTGGGATCGCTACTAGCTATCTTCCCACCAAATTTGGAAGCTCTAGCTCCACAACTCTGGAAGATAACCGCATTCCCGTTTTTGACGAAGCGTTGGGGTGGATGGGGGAGCTAGGGTAGTGATCGTTGGGCGTGGCATCCAAACTTTTGATGCAGTTTTTAGGGGGTCATCATCACCTATCTTGGCACCAAATTGGTGGCTCTAGCTCAAAAACTGAGGGAGATATATGCTTTTCTGACTTTAAAATTCGGGGGGGCTGGGGGCGGAATGGGGGGCGTGGCTCCAGATGATGCAGTTTTTTGGGATGCTAGTAGCTATCTTCTTACCAAAATTTGGTACTTCTAGCTGTAAGGATGTGCGAAATATGTGGATTTATCGTTTTGAGTTATCGAATTTATCGATTTGCCAGCCCCCAGTTATCGTAGAACCCCCATCTTGACACTTTAATTACTATCCCATAGATAAAGAGAATTGGAAAGTTTCAAGTCTCTAGCTTGAAGGTGTGGAAAAAACTTGCACACATACGACGGACGACGAACAGACGGACAGACACCATGACGACATTGCACAAAACCAATATACTCTTTTTCTTCGGTATCGATATAAACACAGCCTCATATCTCCCAGAATTTTTTTAGGCTAGAGTCACAAAAATTTTGTGCCAAGATAGATGATGATGATACCCCAAAAATTGTATCATAAGTTTGGATGCCACTGACCACCAAGCCACCCCCACCTGCCCTAACACTAGGGTCAAAAACACGGGAGTGCTTGGGTCTTCAAAAGTAGTGAAACTATAGCCACCAAATTTGGTGGAGATAGCGGTCACGACCCTAACAAATCAGCATCAAAGTTTTTGGAGCCAGCCCAACCATGCCACCCCCCCCCCCCCCCCCCCAGAGAGCTGCATAAAAAATTTGGATGCTATGCTAGCGTACGCCCCCCCAATACTGCTCTAGCGGCCCCCATACCGCCCCAACCGCTTCGGTCAAAACAGGGCATGCGTGTAGCTTCATCAAAAGTAGTGGAACTAGATCCAACCAAAATTGGGTAAGAAATAGCTGGAAACGACACCCCAAAAACCATACCAGTTTTGGAGGCAACGCCCACCCACTCCCCCCGCGCCCTCTTAGCTCGAGGTCACCCCATGTAGTATGAAGATAACCAATTGACCTCCACAAAGACATCTGCATCAACATATTGGATGCCACACCCTCCCAAACTCACCTTGCCCAGCCCCCTCTCCATACGTTTACAATTTTCGAGCTATAGAGTCACCAAATTTGTATTGGTTATGACGAGCAATTTGACCCATTCCACAAAGGACCTGCATCCCAAATGTGGATGCCCACCCCCACCCAAACTACCCCCAAGCCCCCCCCTTTCCCCACCCTTGGACAAACTTTAAGCTAGAGTCACCAAATTTGCGGGCGACTGACTGCAACGTTTGTGTGCCGTATGCCTTAGTGCGTGCGGGTGTCACTGCCGGGTGTGTGTAGAGTGTGTGCGTTTGCCGTGTTGAACGCTGGTGGTCGATGGCCGTGTGGTGTGGTAGAGCGTGTTACGTGGGTCTGTGGTGAGCTCTGGTGTCAATCGCCGTAGTGAAATGTTTGAGAGTGTGTGCGTGATGCCTGTGTTAGCCCTGGTGTCGGTGACGGTGTGGTGTAAAAAAGTGTGCGTATTTCTGAGTGTCGATGCTGTGTGTAAAGCGTGTTTGTTTAATATCATGTATGATCGCTTTCAAAACAAAATTAACTAACCTAAAACTAAGTAATACCATGTGGTAACACTATGGCTCACCATTGGGAAAAAAGTTAGAACCAACAAGCATGTACGGAAACGGCCGTCGTTAAGTAATGCGTCGCAAACAGCTTTGGTTCTCCTCCTAGCCCGTGGTTCCATTTCGCTCTCCCTCGGCCTTCCGCAGTTCGGTCCGTAACGCCGCCGCGGAAGACGCTGTAAGGCGTCCCAGTTCTGGCCCGGCTGGCTAGCAGCAGGGTTATTAGTGTGTCCACCTCAATGGCGCAGACCAAAACTCCTCGCCAAGTCCGTCGCGAAGCTCGGTGAAGCGTGTGCAGTTGTAGCAGCCACCGCCGGAGAGCCTTCGAATCTCGTCAGGCATGAGGGGGAACAAATGAGCTACGATCGGCCTTAACCGCCTCCGGATCGGAAGGATGGCAAACGGGACAAAGCCATTGTGTGGACCACGACCTTGTATGTCCACCACCCCCGGGTCGTTTTCCCGCCGAGGCTGCAGAGGTCAAGAAAACACCTACGCTTGCTGTCCTTGATCAGCTTTTGCAGATGTCTCCTGCATACGAGAAAGGCTGCTTGTCGTTCTCGAAACTCCTGCGAGCCGCGTGAGCGCTGGTAGCGGGTCGCGCTTGTTGCATTCGCTCCTAGCCTCTGCGTTGTCTCTCGTTTGTCACCAATATACTGGAAACATGGTGAACTCCCGGTAAGTGTTACGTCTGGCCCATGCTTGCCTCACACGCAACTGCTTAGCAGCGACATGGTCCAATCACCACTTCGGCGGTCCTGTCCGGATCTGGATCTCCTCAGCGGACGTCGCTGCTGAGTACCAAATATACGCGTGTCGAGAGTCTCGGCACGGTATTTTGTCCTCGGTTGATCTGAGCCCAGCTGGCGATCTCGGGCGCCTCCCCCCACGGTGCAACAAACAATAGCCAGCGTGGTCGACTAGCGTTGTAGGTGGCATCCGATGCTCCACCTGGAGGAGCCGAACATCGTAGCTGCTTGACGGAACGTTAGGTCCACAACGGAACCCAGCCCTGCTGCTGCTGAAGTTGTGCTGTGTGCCCTGTGTCGAGTTAAGGATATATCCAGTAGCGGGCAGGCTTCCCAGCAGCGCTCGGACCTGTGGCGTTAGGTCGACCAGCTGCCCCACTCCTCCGCCCACGGCATTAAAATCCCCTGCGAGGACGAGAGGGTTACGCCCTCTAGCATCTTGACACCAGGGAGTCAAGGTAGCTAGGGTACTCCGGAGAGCTGCAGACTAGGAGGGGGGGGCCCATGTAGACGGAGTATATCCACATGTCACCCACCATAGCGCGCACAAAGCAGATGGTCCGATGCACTCTGGCCCGGGGTATCGCTGTGCTCCCGCAGGACCAAATAGCCGCTCTACCTTAGGTATCTAGTACGCAGCTAGGGCCCTCGCGCATCCGGTAGGGCTCACTGATTAACGCTACGTCTGCAGAGTGTTACGCACTGTTGCGACAGCAAATCCTGCGCCGCCTGCACAATGGTTCAGTTGGCACGGCCTGTGCACTACCGCTAAGTGGGCATCTACTGACTACCTGCCTGGTGGCTTGGGATGCACAGCCTTTCACACTGCAGATAAAGCATTTTGCCACCTCGCTCTTGCAGCTCGCTGCCTTGTGGCCTAAATTTCCGCACCTGATGCAGCAATTGTGACCTGACGACCGGGTTACGACAGTTGCTTGCTGTATGTCCGTCTCTAGCCATCTCTAGCACCTAGTACGCGCGGTCCTGCTGCGTGCGGCGCAGTGTGGACCATCCAAATTGAAACGAGCGCAAGGCTGTGGGGTGCTTCCCGCCAGGTTCGCCGGGACTGAGAAGTGCGCCACTTGCGTTGTTGCCATACCCCCGGACGAAAGCTCTTAAAGTTGCATGCTTTAGCTGGGATCTTAGCCTGCGCTGAAATCGCAGCCACTATTTCCTCTCTGCTGGCAAGCTCATCCAGCTCTCTCATATCACAAAATGAGATTGCTCAGTTATTGAGCGCACCACGGCGCTTCCACCTCCATCTCTTCCTTAACTGGTTGGTGCCTTCCAGGCCGACTCCATTCAGCTCTAGGACAGGTCTCCTTTCGCTGTGCGACGTGCTTGTCTCACCTTGTCTCGAACTCCATTAAGCTTGCCATCACTCCTGCGCATGACTAGCGATAAGACTTCGCTGTAGGTAAGTTCGCTTGTTCTTATCACGAGCGCATCAACCTACTCACACGAGGCAGCGCGCTAGCGTTGCAATTTAGCTTACTCTAGCTAGTGTACGTGGAAACATACACGTAATTATTCACATAGTGCGTACTACTCTTCTGTGGTGTGCAACTTGTGCAGTGTCAGCTGATCGCGTAGCGTACCAGAGCCGCTTCGCTCTGCATAACGTGCATAACGTTGTCAGCTGAGTGGTAACCCACAGGTGACGCTTACACTCCAGAAGGTGTCCCAGCTGGGAGTGGTTTGTGCATGGGTGCAAGCAAGAACGGCTGTTGCACACGCTCAGGGATACTCTAAAGAGTGCTGCATAGCCATCAGGCGCGCTGGTTATTGCGTGGTTTCTTTGACGGGAACTCTAGCAGCATCAAGAAAAGGCCACGGAACCGGCTACTACCAACCCCTTTCCCGCCGCGGCGGTGCTTTGTGGGGCTCTGGTGACCGTGCAGAGGCGGTATACCCTCCACCGGTTTCAATACCCGAGGAAACCTCTGGTCAACGTGGGACTGCTAGAAGCTCAAATTCATTTCAACGAGTGTTCAACGAGCGTAGGTTCGAGCATCATCACTGAACGTTTGTGCCCCGCTCGGCTTTGCCGAGATCCCCCCTCGGGGGTTGGCGCCCACCACCGGCACAGAGTCTGGAATCTCCAGGTGCCCTGCCTTCACCTGCGCCTGCCGCCTCACCCCATGGGAAAGATTCGGTGACGAAAGATGTGTTTGAGGAGCTGGGGCGATACCTTAATGGCGACTGCACGAAATCACACGTACGCTATAAGCATTGAAATCTATTTTTAGAACACGATTGTGCGTTCGTCGTCCAGTTGTCGTGCCGAAGCATGCATTAGACTTAACATTGTAATTTTAGTTGAAGACGAACTATTGACAGGCAGGCACCACGCAGCGCATTAGCAGAAACTAATTTTTTACAGTGTGCTCCAAAATGTTTATGCCCGAATGGAGAGAATGAATTTTTTCATAGAAATAAGGATTGCAGAGCAAAAAATGCTTGATTTGCAATAACATTATTTTTCGAAATGTTAAATTTTTTCAAGATGGCATTATTTATTAATAAATAATAAGCACAATGAGTAACCGTTAACTTGCAGCGTGCACTGTACTGATCACACGTTCTGTTTTTTTTCGCTGCACGCGCACGGAAAATTATGCTTGTATGCGTATGAAAACTGTGAAAATATTTGTGTGTGCCCACCAGTGGTGTAGAGTGTGTGCGAATGCCTGTGTGTGTGCTGGGGTCGATGCCGTGGGTGTGTGGTGTGTGCGTATGCCTTAGTGTGTGCTGGTGTCACTGCCGTGTGTGTGTAGAGTTTGTGCGTATGCCTGTGTGAACGCTGGTGTCGATGCCGGGTGTGTGGTGTCTCCTCCTTGCTGCTGCTGTTGCTGTTGCTCGTCACTGGTTTATATGTGTCCCGCTTCGTTTTAAGTCCGCCCGGAAAACTTTTTTTTTTTCTTCTTCTTCTTCTGATTTTATTAAGGCATACGGAGAATCGATGAACCCCTTTGTGACCTTATTTATATTAATTCAGCCCAATTTGGGCGCGCCGGCTACTTAGTTAGCTGTCACAACATTGCGCTAACAATACTCATAACACAACACATCAACAACAAATATAACAAATACTGCAATGGTATGTCAGCTTCTGCTTACAGGCTTCTATCTGGCTGCGGCATGTCGTGGCTATACAAGCAGTAAAGCAGGGGACCAAGGACACTACCCTGTGGTACTCCAGCTGCTACATCGTGCTCAGTAGAGAGTGCCGAGTGAAATCTGACACGGCAAATCGTCTTCCTCAAGATACGATTTAAGTAGACCGAAATATGGCGCAGGCGCGTATGTTTGATTTTACTAAAATTCGGTATGCCCTACCCGATCAAACGCTTCTCGAATGTCCAAGAAGGGCATTGCAATATTCCTTTTTAATCGAGGCAGTCAGGTTGCTCGACAACCCGATGTAACTGCGCGGACAGTGCCGTGGCCGGCACGGAATCCAAACTGGTGCTCAGGAAAGATCGCTCGAGCTTCCCTTAACTGACCATCCGGGCGGCAATCAATCTCTCAAACACCTTGGAAATCGAAGGAGAAGGCTGATAGGCCGATAGGAAGAAGGTTCCCTCTCAGGCTTGCCAGGTTTGTGGATCATTGAGATAATCCCGAGCTTCCACTGCGTATGGAAGTACTGTAACCTCACAATAGCGTTAAACACTAACGCTATGAGCGAATAGCACAACTGGCAGTGCCTTTACGTGGCATTTCAGATGGTGTCATGGCCTGGTGCCCTTTTGATGTTCTGGAGTGCAATGACATCGGCTACCTCGCTGGGGTCAAATCTTTGATGGGCAGTCCATTTGGAGGATTTGAGTCAGCTGGTCCCTGGTCTCTTCATCCTGCTGCAGACTGACAAGATGAAATGGCTAAAAGCGCTCTGCGAGGTGGGTGGCAAACAGCTCCGCTTTGCCCCAAGTCTGTCCGACCAACCAGGTCCGTTTCTGTCCATTAGTGGCGCTTTTCTTGCGCATCGCCTTTAATGGCGCGTGTGGTTTCCAGAGCGAGTGCGTCGCTTCGCAATTCACACCATCGTATTGGCTAGCCTGTCATCACACCATGCTGATGATGTTCCACCATCGCGCGACGGAGCCTATTCTGCGCACTATGTCCAGTTTGCTTTGTGCAATGGGTGGCGAGACCTCATCCACCTAGCGCGTAAGCGCCTCTTCTCCCCGCGATGAGCAGTGAATCTCACGGGTTATCGGGATTCTATCTGCAGCGGGCCTCGAGATGGGGTGCGAGTAGCCTGTCTAGCTGCTGTCTTGATTTTAAAGGTAAAAGAGTCGATAGCATCATCTTTGTCCTTCCCAGTGTTGATAACCGTGTTGAGGTTCAGTGAGGACTCAAGGTGCTCTTGAAAGCATTCCAGGTTAGTGCGTTTGGTGATTAGCCGGTCCATCCTAGGGTAAGCTATTGCTGCCGCATAAGCTCACAACCGGCATTATTTCTGCATGAATACCAGGATACCCTTGTCAACGCAAAAGTCAATATAGCCTGGTGAGCCTCTACTGCTATATGGGTAACGTCGTTGGTCCACCAGTTTGCTAGCGAGTTCACCTCTGAATTGAAGACGAGATTTGCTAGCGCATGTCCTCTTTGGTTGCACCTCCCCGCTCCCCAGAGCCAGTGGGACGCCATTCCAGTCGCCTGCAACGATGAACTTGGAATGATGCTGTTCCAAAATTGTCCCAAATTCATCCGTAGTCCATATATACCTCGGGGGACAGTATACTGCTCCAAGTTAATTGTGCCGAGTTCAGTTTCGATGGCTGCTGACGCAAGTTTGCACCTTGTCCTTGGCTATGGTATTAGCGGGAAGTGTATCAGCCGTGATCTGATCAGAATCGCTGCACCACCTTTGGCGTTTGCCAGCGGTCGGATCATTTGCAGGATAGGCCTCAAACCCGAATAATTTGGAGCCTCTGACCCCGTACAGTGTGTCTCACTCAGAAGCAAGACATCAATCTCATGTCGCTGCACGAAGCACTCTACTTCGGCAGCTTTGTAGATACGCCATCGGCGTTCCACACTAAGATGCGCAGGGCATCATTATGGGGCCTGCTGCGCTTGGAGCGCAGTGAGTAGATTAAGAATCTGCCCCGGCTGCTGTGTCCTGCTGTTTGGTGCTGCTTTAGCATCATCATCATAAGCGTGTGTTGATGCTTTCGTTAAGGGACTGCAGAATGGCTTCGATGTTGTTGTTGACATGCTGAGGTGCATCCCATGTCGTCCGTTGACGGCTGCGGCTCCTGTCGTTGGACTGCTGCTGTTGTCGATTATGTTGTGGCTGCGACTGTTGCTGTTGGCTGCTTTGCCACGTCCGGTGACTCCGGTTTGAGTAGTGGCTGCCGGTCTACCACCAATATTAACCCCTGGCATAGAAAGGTCGGAGTCCTCACTTTTACCACCCACCCCCACTTTTGGGCCTGGAGCGTTGTAGAAACTCCTGGTATTTCCGGCAACCTGATTAGTTGGCAGGATGCGCATCACCACAGTTGAAGCATGTACATAGCTCGTTGCGGGGTCGAGTACAATCCCTGGCAGGATATTCGCCAGCACATTTAATACATATGTGCGCCTTTCGGCAATATTTAGCAGTGTGACCAAACTGCTGACATGGATGGCATTGCAAAATGGCAGTGAGCTTGCGGTGGTGTTCGACTGCTACTCTCATATGGCATAGGCCAATATATCCGTATTATTGGCCGCGGCGGCAATATTCAGAAAGAACATGTTCACTGGTTGACTTTGGGAGTGCCTGGCTCGTTTGCGCCTCTGAGGCGTATGAGCAACTAGCACCTTTTGGTCAATTTTTTCCAAGCTCCTCCTTTATCTGGGTTGGCAACGTGCTGTGGTGCAAGCCTTTAACACAAACTCTGTATGGCCTGTCTTCTTTCAGCTGATAGCAGTGAAATTCGTACTTTTCTTTCTCGAGCCAGCTGACAATGCTGCGAAATGTGCTGGCATCGGCCGTGTAGAGTCGCATTACACCACCCAGTAAAGCCCTAGCCTCGACCTGCTCACTTCCGTGACTTGAAATACCTTGCATTAGCAGATTGACGTCGTTAATGCCTTCCATTACGATTGGTGGAGGCTTAGGCTGCGCTTTGCCGGGAGCAGAAATTTTCGAAGCATCAGTCACAATTCGTTGGCTGGCGCTGGGCTTTTCCAACAGCACTTCTCTCTCGTTCCTTGCTTCCATGTCAGCAGTCATTTGCGCAAGTAGGTCAAAACGGTTTGAGCTGCCGCAGTAGTTGGCACCATTGTTGACAAGGTTTGCTTTTTTGATCTCAATATTTTGAGAAGCACATGAGCTTTTGCGCTTGATTAATTGAAAGCGCTGTGGAGCTCCATCCTCCGATGAAGATTTTTGGTTATTGTGATGGTCCCAGCTGGTGCGCCATTGACGCTTGAGAAAGCACAGTTTCCAATGACACTACAGTCACTAGAATTTCAGCTTCGTCGTTCATCTCACTATCTGAGGGTTGGTTGACGGCTTTGATAAGAGCCTCACCAAGAGCCGCTTTATTTTTTGTCATAGCTGACATCTTTGTCGGCTGCTTTCCGATATGTCCTGGTTTTAACGGACTCCTAAGAGTTTGCATCGTTAATTGCAAGATCCTAGCCAAGACTAGAACCTTGTGAAAAGAGATTAATAGCTCAAAGTTTCACTGACGATGAGCTTTAGTTAAATGTTTAAGGATGACGTGGCCGCTAGGCAGCGGAGCACCGTTTTGGGAAGATTCTCTTTAATTAAATAAGAATGCTGCACTTCAACGATTACACTAATTGTGACTTGACGTTCACTGAACACAATTGTGCCACTATTGACCCGAAAACTGATTTTCAATCCAAAAATGCCAAATCCTTTTCCGGTGGCCATCGCTGTGTTGAAAACGTGAAGTTGCCGTTGTTAGGGTGCCCGTCGCTTGTGTCAAGCCGCGGCGTTGCCATTTTCGCGTATCGCGTCTGGCAGCTTTTGTGCGGTAGCACTTTGCCAGCAAAAACGCTACACATCGCAAAATAAACCATTTTAAATATCTATGCATGCAAGCGCAAGTTTTTTCCACACCCTACAAGCTAGAGACTTGTAACCTTCCCATAACTGGGGGCTGGCAAATCGATAAATTCAATAAATCAAAACCAATTAGTCCACATATTTTGCACATCCTTACAGCTAGAACTACCAATTTTGGTAAGAGATAGCTACTAGCAACCCCAAAAAACTGCATCAAAATGTTGGAGCCACGCCCCCCATTCCGCCCACAACCCCCCCCGTATTTTAAAGTCAAAAAAGCCTATATCTCCCTCAGTTTTTGAGCTATAGCCACCAAATTTGGTGCCAAGATAAGTGATGATGACCCCTCAAAACTGCATCAAAAGTTTGGATGCCGAGCCCACCGATTCTGCCCTAGCCGCCCCCATCCCCCCAACGCTTCATCAAAACGGGAATGCGTGTATCTTCCAGAGTTGTGAAGCTGGGCCACCAAATTTGGTGGGAAGGTAGCTGGCAACGACCCCCAACAATCTGCATGAACGTTTTGGAGCCATGCCCACCCATTTCGCCACCCTTTCTTTACATTTTACAAACTTTTAGCTGAAGTCACCAAATTTAGTATGAAGATAACAATTGACACTCCACAAGATCTGCATAAAAAATTTGGATGCCACACCCTCCCAAACTACCCCCAGCCCCCTCTCCATACTTTTTACAATTTTCGAGCTAGAGTCACCAAATTTGGTATGACGATAGCGATTGACATTCCACAAAGATCTGCATCAAAATTTGGATGCCACACCCTTTCAAACTAACCCGAGCCCCTTTTCGCTACATTTTACAAACTTCAAGCTAGAGTCACCAATTTGGTATGAAGATAGAAGATAGAATTGACATTCCACAAAGATCTGCTTCAAAATTTGGATGCCACGCCCACACATAACGCCCCCAGCCCCCTCTTCCCACCCTTTACAAACTTTAAGCTAGAGTCACCAAATTTGCGGCTGACTGCAACGTTTCCACTTAACAAAAAATATTTTTTACTCTTTTATTGAAGTTTCTGTATTACATTTAACTTTAATTTAATCTTATCATTTTTTTCTCTATGTTGGGTTTTTTTTTCTAATATTTCCTGATTTCCTTCACTTTGATTTATTCAATCACTTAAACCTAAGGTCGCGAGCGCGAGTCCGACCTTCGCTCTACTTACGCTGGTCTGGTCGCTCTTGTACTTTGCTTACTCTTTGCGTTTACCCTTTACCATGCTATATCAATGTTCTATGATAATGTTAAGTCTAATACAATAATATGCTTTTTTGTGATTTATGTTAAAGGTATATATATATTACATGTAATGTATTTGGGGGAGGCCTGCTCTCGGCCTCACTCACTCAACTCAGACACACATCTACACCAGACAAATCGGGATAAGTGTTGCTGCTCAGGCAGCAGTTCATAGTTTTGGTGCGGCCTTAGTCAGCATCCCCTCCTCCCTTTTTGTGCTGTACCCACGTATTACATGTGAAATAAGACGAAACTTAAGTTAAACTTGTGTGTTTTTATACTGTTCCCCCAACCCCTTTCAGCGAACTAGCACTCCACCATATATTCCACGTAGGGCAAACCTGAGGGTATGCTAGCCAATCGTCAGAGTTTTACTGTCGGTTTTGCGACTCCTGCCTCTTGAGTAAATTCCACGTGTAACAACAAGTGGGTAATACCCGGGCGTTTCAGTTGTAGGAGATCGAGTGGGGATGAGCACGCAAAAAAAGGGCATCTTTTTGCAGTAAGCGCGACATCGGATAAGCAATTTAGACAAAGTTGGGTACAAAACGGGGGAAGTAAGAAAAGAGACCCAAACAGCGTTGCAATTCCTTCCTATCTCGGGGTTCCGGCAGACATTTAAAGCTTGAAGGTGACCTAGTTTTGGGGTGATACCGGAAGAGTTCGCTAAATACGCCAAATACTCCAACTCTTTGTGCGCAAAACGACACTTTGTAACGGCGTAACCCATTCACTCGTAAGGTATAAAGTGCCTCTTTCAACACTTGCAGATGGGTTCCAACATCACTCGATGCGATTAATATGTCGTCCATATAAATCACTAATTGACCTCTATTGATCAAGTCCTTCAACACAAAGTATACACATCTAGCGAAAACTGGGGGACCATTGCATAATCCGAACGGCATGCTACGTATTCAAACTGATCATCAGGTGTTACAAAGGCAGTGTATTTAATAGGATCAGGATGCATTTTGACATGGTGAATAAGTCATCACATATCTGGGGCACTTCGTTGCGCTCGTGATGGGATAATCGGCGGGGACGGCAGAAAATAGGAGTCTGACTTGTGAATTCGATTTTCATTTCGTAATTGGTCGGTTTAATCAGTTCGGAAGGGACATCGACATAAGAGGCGGAAATAACAGACTGCAACTTTGTAGATTGTTTGGACGGCAGAGTAGGCTTTATATTAAACGCATCTTCACTAACAGCAGGTAAATCAATTGCATTAATAGCTGCCAGGGCATCATCCAGCGAATGGTCAATTATAACGGGACACTGTCATTCAGTGGTACACGATTATAATTCGGCAGGCATAAACTCATTTTCACCAAACGACCGGGTTGACACTTTTTTGGTTATTGTGCGTTTGATATATGTTCTAAACAAATCAAGTGAGTGAAGGACAGCAGTGAGTTTCACATTACAATTTATTTGAGATTTACTTAAGGACAACAAATGTCTTTTGGTATATTTGATTATAAATTTACATATTATATTCGTTTTACAAATTAAATCTCTACCCAAATCATTGGCAAATTTGTGGCACTGTTCGGCAGTACATCAAATGTGTGTAATACTGTTTGACTGAAGATACGGATGGCACATTGGACTTTTCCTAATGATTTAAGTTGATGGTTCCGCAGACCATGGCAGTTTAACGGGGTTGACTTAAGGCTACAGGTAAAAGGCACTTCAGATTGCCGAAAAAAACTTCTAGGAGTACCCGAATCAAGGAGGGAGAATATATTTGTAAACACACTGCTTTTCACTTGATTTGACACAAAGGCAACACTCACCATCTGTAGATGTTCTACTTTATCTACTCAGGTGTCTCCGCAACAGGAGTCGGCAACGTCGTTTGCAGCGGTGGCATTGGTGGCGATGGCATTCCCAATCTTTCATGGGCAGTTACTATACATATGATCCGTTTTCCCGCACTTGAAACACGAATTCGCTAGTCTTGTAGGCTTCGGGCACTGGGACTTGTAGTGTCCAAATGATGAGCAGTTGTAACACCACACCTCTTTCGCAGCAGGACGGCATTCGTGGACGGAAGGGAAGCACTTGTAACGGCAGGTTGTCGAGGCAGAGGATGGTTCACGGCAGTCACTTGTTTACTCGCATTGGATTGGAAACGCCATCTCTCGTATCTCTCCAAAAGCGTCTTCAGATCGTAGATGGTTCGAGCTGCATATAGCATGCCCTCTGCTGGCGAGCTGTCTCGGAGTACATCAATGATGAGACCCACCAACTCAGCCTCCGGGATGGTGGCACTCATTGCAATTTCTTTCATCTCAATAGCATACCGCAGGTACCCCTCCCCTGGCTTAAGACGTGGGTTCCGCAGGGCTGCGTACACTTCTTCAGTGCTCCTGGATCATTCAAACTCATGGATTAATATCTTCTTCAGTTGCTCATACTGCGCACAGTAACTGTGCGCATGATGATTGCTGCCGTGCCCTCCAACAGCCGACGACATGCGACCAATCACAGACGGGCATCCAGTTGCGTTGTCTGCCGAAAACCGCGGAACCATAGATTCGATAACGCTTATGTCAGTTACACGCTGGCTGGGTACAGTAGAAGAGACGTTCAGCTGCTGTTGCATACTAGCAACTTGCTGTTGTAATTCCAGCACCTACTTCTGTTTTCGCAGTCTAGCCAGTTGTTCATCTAAGCTCGATGACGCCGCAAGCGGGGTCACCCTCAGACAGCGGGGCGGCAGCAGAAGCGTTGGACGGCAAGGTTAACACTGGAGCAGCAGACGGTGGGGTATCAGCAGAAGCAGTTGACTGCAAGGTTGACACTGGAACAGCAGACAGCTGGGCAGCAAAAGGCGCAGTGGGCAGCGGGTTACTGTTACAGCAGACAGCAGGGCGGCAGCAGAAACGGTTGACGTCAAAGTTGACACTGGAACTGCAGACAGCGACTCAGCAGCAGGAGCATACGATGGCAAGGTCGACACTGGAGCAGCAGACAGCGGGGTTATCGCAGGGACAGCAGATGGCGAAGTGACAGCAGACTTATGCAATTCTGACACTATTTTGTGTATTTGTGCTATCGTCGCAAATGACGACACTTCCACCTAATGTGACTTCAGCAGGTTTATCATTTCTTCTATATTTAGGCCCATTGTTAGATTTGGCGTCGAGAAATCATTGGGCGTTAAGGTTATCCCACTTCTGAGCTATAAAACTCTTATTTATTCGTTATAATATGTTGGATGGCTTTTATTCGGAAGATTCTTTTGTGCTCTTAATACTTGCGCGCGCTTGGCATAAGGTGCACTGGAAAAGAGACAGAGGCAAGATCAGTGTGGCCGAACCACATTTTTCTGATAACACCTACTGCCAGCATCGATACCTTAATACTAGCTTACGATATATAGGTATACACGAACGTACATCAAATAACGATCGATAGAAATTACACATAAAATTGGAACAAAAATAAATACTTGACACTTACATTCGTTAATAAATAAATAGTGGCGGTTTCTCTCCTCTCTCTCCTCTTTATAAAATAGAAAAGTTTTTGTGCATCCTTATGCGTTCCTCCAACCCCTTTCAGAGAACTAGCACTCCACCATACATTCCACGTGGGGCAAACCTGAGGGGTATGCTAGCCAATCTTCAGAGTTTTACTGTCGGTTTTGCGACGCCTGCCTCTTGAGTAAATGCCACGTGTAACAACAAGTGGGTAATACCCAGGCGTTTCAGTTGAGGGAGATCGAGTGAGGGATGAGCACGCATTTCGAGTCTTACTCTGTGCCTGACAAATCCTCTTATTCACGTCTCTCACACGCGTACAAGAGATTTTCCAAGGACGCGGCCAGTGACTGGTGCGGGCGGATGAGATAAGGCAGTAATAGCGCATGCAGGTCTCACCATCGGCCTGGCCAGTGGGCTGTTTAACTCCTACAACCCACCCTGCTACAACTACCACATTGTCCAGCAATTTACAAATTTTCTGTAAAACCCACGCATGCGACTAATACGCCTACCTCGGACTAAGAAATTAACGTCCTTAAAGTACTAAAAAGTATCACACTTGACACCATATCCCTTGCTCTCATAACCCCAAGAATGTTGTTGTTTTAGCTATTGAGAATAACAATGAATGTTGTGCTTGCTTGCAGGAGTGTGAGGCAACGCACGTGCAAACAGATGTACACATGACACCAGATCCTATGATCACTGATTGTCACAACCATAACAATGCAGCCCAGTAATGTCATTCCATTGTACTCAACATTTAGTCTAATTAAAAAGGGCACAATCATGAGAAAAAGGCATAAGTAATAGTATTGGGGGGCTATAAAAGTGTAAAAAATTTGTATAAAAAAAAGTGTTGTGCGTCGGACCACAGGGGCAATGTGTAAACATATTTTTAAGTTGTACAACTTTTTGTATATTTTGGTCATCATTTATTGGGCTGAACATTAACCCTCTACCGCAAACGAAGCCATATTTGGCTTCTCACTTTCAAGACTTTAATTTATTGTACAGTAAAATTAAATAAATTAAAGTATTGAAAAAGAGAATCCATATATGCGTGTTTCGTGCGTGCTTTATGTGTGGTAGAGGGTTTAGGTTAGGTTAGGTTAGACCGGCTGACCCTCCCAAGGAGGACTGTCACACATAGACCCCTTAAGGGGTCCTTAGTGGGGCCGGTGGTTGGAGACGGTTAGGACTATCTCGTTGTGTGGTCCTGCTGAGTGTGAGTCCTTCTAGCAAACGCTAGAAGTTTTTTAGATTCTTTCTTGCTGGCTTCATCGAGCGAGGCAAGAAAGGGAGCTTTGAAGTGGCGTAGTCGTTGTGCTGCCAGTACGGGGCAGCTGCAGAGGAGATGCTCTAACGTCTCTTTGACACCTGTATCCTTGCATTTCCTGCATTCGTCGTTATCCGTTAAGCCAAGCCTTTTCATGTGTACCGCGGTTAGGCAGTGTCCCGTCAAGAGACCCGCAAGTTTTCTGCAGTCATGCCTTTTTAGGTTTAGCATGTATTGCGTTAGTTTAACATCACATGTTTTGCACATTATTTTAGAGATTTTGCAGTCAGAGGTGTTTGTCCACCTTAGTGCTGCTGTATCCCGTGCTTGTCTTTCCATGTATGAGTGTAGCGTTTGCAGTGAGATCGGAACATCCGCAGAATCACTGTTGAGTCCCATTGCACCTTGCATAGCCAACGTGTCTGCTATCTCGTTGCCCTCGAATCCCTGATGGCTTGGAATCCAATAGATGCGCACTTTTTTAGAAATGCCGAGTGCATCTAATGCTTCCCTGCTCGCCAGGACATTCCGAGAGCCTATGTAATGGGCCTGCAGGGCTTTAATTGCTGCCTGACTGTCCACGAATATGTTTACTTCATCGTGTTTTGTGTTAGTTTGTAGGACTGCTTCTGCTGCTTTCCTTATTGAGAATATCTCCGCTTGGAAAATACTGCTGCGCCGACTCCCTCCCTCATTTTTGAGCCGACTGTGTAAATGTTTATGGCTGACCACTCTGCTCCTGAGCGCCAGTCATCTTTTCCTAAGAAAGTGGGCGTGAAGTTGAAATTGTTTCTTGGGGTCATATGGTCTGTTTCGACTTCTGTCCCCCTTCCAATTGTACTGTGCCCGTAGCTGTGTATCGTCAGGTTGCCTATCGTGTATAGCCGTTGTGCCGTTTTTCTTGCTGTAAGGCGTGCTTGTATGTCCACTGGGTTGACATTGAGCATAATCTGTAGTGCCTTAGTTGGTGAAGTTCTCAGCGCCCCTGTGATGCACATCAGTGCATGTCGCTGGGTTTTTTCCATTCGTTTAAGGTACCAAACATCTTTTGCGATGTATAGAGTGCATTGGTGGCCTTCTTCACCCTTTCCTCCACATTGAGCTTCTAACTCAATTTGCTATATTTTACTGTTCCCAGGTATTTGATACTTTCCTTTGGTATCAGCATTTTATCTTTTATTTACGGTGGCGTCCAGCGTGGTACCTTGAATCTCTTGATGAAGAGAATAAGGTCCGTCTTGTCCTCGTTGATACTCAGCCCGGCTTCTGTGGCCCAGGCTAGTATCTCTTTGAGTGTGTAGTCCATGACTGAGCTGATGGTCGATGGACACTTGCCCGTGATAATTATGCTTATGTCGTCCGCATAGGCAGTTATCTTCGGGGCTTTCCGTTTAAATTTCTTGAGCAGGTCGTTTACCACCAAGTTCCACAGTAGGGGTGAGAGCACTTCTCCTTGGGGAGTGCCACACTTTGCTTCCCTGATTGTGGTAGTGGTTCCCCATTCCGCAAGTATTCTCCTGCTGCTCAGTAGGTTCTGGACCCAAGAGTAAACTGCTTATGCTAGGGTCACATCTCTTAGGCTGTACATTATTGCTTCCATCGACACATTATTAAATGCGCCTGAGATATCCAGAATTGCGCCTAGAGCGTATTCTTTATGGTGAAGTGCTTTCTCAATGGTTGCTACGAGGGAATGTAGCGCAGTTTTCAGCGATTTGCCCTTCGAATAAGCGTGTTGGTTCTGTTCTAGAGTCATCACTGTATTCTCTCTAATGTGGAGGTCTATCAGTTTTTCTAGTGTTTTTAGTAGGAACGATGTCAGGCTTATGGGTCTGTAGTCTTTAGGCACAATGTGGCTACATTTTCCCGCTTTGGGCAGGAAAATTACCCGCGCTCACCTCCAGGCCACCGGCACATAGCCATAACTAAGGCATCCTCTAAATATTTTCCTCAGGCATGGAGTGATCACGTGTTTGACCTTCTGCAGCATGGCCGGGAATATCCCGTCTGGACCTGGTGATTCCTAGCTCTCAAAGGAGTCTATGGCCCACATTATCCTTCGCGTTGTTGTGATATCTTCCGGAATTTCCACCCTTGTGGATGAAGATATCGTTTGTGTGTTTGTGTTGACTTATGTGCAGTTAGGGAAGTGTGCCTCTATGAGCACATTAGTCTCTTAGCTACTCGTACTTTTTTCTTAAAGTCTCGAAGCCTTATTTTGTATTCTTGAAATACTAGCTCTTCTTCTGCTTGTTTTGCGAGTTTGAAGAGTTCTAGTACGTCTTTTCTTTGCCCTTTGAGCTCTGGAGTCCACCATGTGCTTGTGTGGGCTTGTGTCTCTTCTTCTCTTGCGACTGTCTACAAGTTTGTGATAAGCCGCCACCAGATTTTTATTGAGGGTTTCCAGGGACTTCTCTAATTTGTCTAGTGAGGCTATCTTGGGTAGTCGTGGTAGGTTTCTTTCGACCTCTTTGCCGAACTAATCCCAGTCCGTGTTTCGCGGGTTTCTGTACGTCTTATCCTTAACGATTCGTTCAAAGTTAACGCGGAATTGTATGTACCTGTGGTCCGAGAAGGAATGTCTACTAAGGACTCTCCAGTCTTTGACCACGGTATTCATTACCGACACGAGTGTGATATCTAAGACGTTTGATGAGGTAGGACCAACATATGTTGGTTCTTCCCCCTCGTTTGGTATCTTGAGATTAGTTTGAAGTATGAAATTTAGCAGTGACTCACCTATATCGTTTATGTCCCCGCTTCCCCATACTGTGTGATGCTCGTTTGTGTCTGCTCCGATGATGAGGGCCTGTCTTTTTGATTCGGCCTCCGACTCCAGTCGAGTTAGCTCTTGAGGGGGTGCCTCCGAGTCATGCGCCATGTAGCAGGATGCCATCAATATTGGCTCGTCTCTGCTGCCTTCTAGCGCTGTCATCGTGAGATCGTCGGTACTGTAATTCGAAAATAAGTAAGCATAGATACCTTTCCTTACTAGGATCACAGTCCTTGCTCTACTCACTGTTGTCTGGTAGAATAGGTCGTAGTTTGGATGCTTCAGTCTAGAAACCTTGTTAACAGACGCTATCCAAGGCTTCTGGACTAAGGCGACATCGGCGTGCCCTGTCTCCAAGGTTATCAGTAGCTCCGCCGACGTCAACTTGCTTTTATATTGGACGTAGATGTACTAACGAACAGTACAGTCAAGTGGCCCAACGATACCAAGCACCGGCTTGTTAACGCGCGGACCCACGCACAAGGCGACCCACCTCCCGCCCATCCGACCGAGGGGCGCCCCGCTTATCGTGCGGTTACGATGATCACGAACATGTAGACAAATGACACAAAACTAACTTTTTAAAAGAGCAAGTAGGAGTGGCACTGTGTATTAAGTGGGAAAGATCGTTATAAATAGAACACAGAATACGAAAGGGTTATGAAGAGCATAATTAGAATTACAAGTTTGAAGAGCTATAGGTACAAAATTTCTAGTATTTCTAATAGGAATAGCAAAGTTAATTTGGTTAATTAATTCAGAAGAATCAATTTCACCATTAATTAATTTGTGAAAAAAGGAAAATGTAAGCATTATTCTACGATCACTCAGAGAAGGAAGATCTATTAGTAAAAGTCTACTACGATAAGACGGCAAATTATTGTTAGTGTCCCAGTTAAGACCTCTAAGTGCGAAGAGCAGAAATTGTTTTTGTACCGATTCTATTTTATTCTGATGAATTTCGTATTTCGGAAACCATATACAAGATCCATATTCCAGAATCGGTCGTACAAGAGAAGTATACAGAGTTTTTGTTAAGTAGGGATCGTTAAACTCCTTCGACCAGCGCTTAATGAACCCCAAGACACCAGATGCTCGATTGGAAATTGAAGAAATATGCTTGTCAAACTTAAGCTTTGGGTCCATAAGGATGCCCAAATCGTCAACCCATTCAATTCTATCTAGTGGTTTGTTGTCAATAAAATAAATATTAAAAAGGGCAAACATCTAAAAAATGACATTACTTTACATTTACTGTAATTAAGATTTAAAAAATTTACTTTACACCACATTTGAAAGTTGTCTAAATCTCTTTGAAGCTGTTGAGCAGCTAGGGGAGTTGCAGCTGACGTGCATAACTTTACATCATCAGCGTACATCAAAACCCGAGAGAACTTTATAACCGATGGAAGATCGTTTATAAACAAAATAAATAATAAAGGACCAAGATGACTACCCTGAGGAACGCCTGAAGTGACCTGAACCGTCTTGGAAACGGACCCTTTGAATAAAACCCTCTGAGTTCTAAGAGTTAGGTAGTCTTTAATCCAAAGAACTAGAATATTTGAAGAGCCCAAGAGTTCAAGTTTATGTATTAGGAGATGATGATCTACAGAGTCGAAAGCCTTACTAAAATCAGTATAAATAACATCAGTCTGCAATTTGTCCTGAAAACCCTTGATAACAAACGAAGTAAATTCTAACAAGTTAGTGGTAGTAGATCTTTGTTTCATAAATCCGTGCTGGCACGGTGAAATAATAGATTTACAAAGGTGTTGAAGATGGGAGGTTATTATTTTTCAAAAATCTTAGGAATAGCAGACAACTTGGAAATACCCCTATAATTTTGAACATTAGATTTGTTTCCTTTTTATGGAGAGGAATTATAAATGACTCTTTCCAAATTTTTGGAAAGGAGCCTAACTCCAGGGACAAGTTAAACACTTTAAGCAACGGCTTTAAAAGACCATGAGCGCAGTGTCTAAGCACACAGCTTGGCACTCCGTCAGGTCCTGGGGAAAATATAGGTTTCAAAACATGAAGATTATTTAAAAGTGAGTTTTCAGTGATTTTCAGTCCAAAGATGCGATTCGAGCCATTAACCCGATAAGGGTAAGGCAAACCGACTTGAGATTGACATGAGCTATAAGTCGTTTGAAAAAATTGGGCAAATATATTTGCAATCTCCTGATCAGAATTGGCCTTCGTTTCCTCAAAGAATACCTCCGTTGGGAGTGTCGATGACCTACGCTTCGCATTAACAAAATCAAAAAATCGCTTTGGATCCTGCTGAAACTGTAATCTACACCGAGTCAGGTAATTCTTATAACATAGGTTATTTAAGATATCAAAACTGGCACGAGCAATCAAGTATGCAGAATAGGCCACCGAAGAGCCGTTTTTTCTAAATCTCTTGTAGAGTTTAGATTTTCGATTTTTGAGAATTGTCAACTCTCGGGTAAACCACACAGGTTTGTTACACCTGTTTAGCTCACCAACCGGGACACATAAATCAAATAAAGAATATAAGGTATTATAAAAAATACTGATTGCCACGTCCAAGTCGTCAGACTCGTAGAGGGGAGACCAGTCAGTTTGGGATAAAAGCAGAGCGAGTCCCTCAAAATCAGTTTTTCGAAAATGACGAACTCGACTCAAAGGCATCCTGAAATTGCAACGCGTTCGGGAAGGTAAATTAATCAACAGCTCCAACGTAGGATGGTATAAGTCTTCGGGATAAGATATAGGCTGGGAACGGGAAACGGATGAAGATGATGAATCCAAAACAAAAATCAGCTCAAGCACTTTATTGAGAGAATTTGGGATAGCATTAATTTGACTCAATGACATCCCAAGTAGGTCGATTAAAAATTCATTCGGGGCCGTGGGAGTCAGGGCACCAGAGTCAGGACAAGAAATCCAAGTAGCTTCAGCAATGTTGAAATCACCAAGAACTACAAGAAAATCACGATCAGAAAGCAAGGCAGAGACAGAATGAATAGCAGATAGATGTGTCTCATAGATAGAGAGATCAGAAGAAGGAGGTATATACGAACAAGTGATAAAATGTTAATACCGCAAATGTTTAGCTTTACAGCAATAAACTCTATATCAAAAGAACTATCTAATACGACTGTTTCAGAAGGAAAGTCTACATTCACAGCAATAAGCACTCCACCACCACGCCGAAGAGTACGGTCCTTTCTGTAAATAGAATATGTACTACATAGAATTTCGGAATTGAGAATGTCTTGCCTTAACCACGTTTCAGTAAAGGCAATGACATGGAAGGGGAAAGAAAGACTATTAAGGTATAAACTAGTGAGTTTACTACAAAGACCTCTTACATTCTGATAGCCAAGTAAGAAGGAGGATGTTAGTTTTTTGAACTATTAGTTATTGGGAGAGTTACCTTAGAACCAACCACCGGAAGGGTAGATACAATCGGGGGCCGATTTTTTTTCCTTGCAGTATACTCTTTCACAATTATGTGTTCTGGCCAAAATTCTTTGCAGCATATAGTGCAAAAATCTTGATTCGGAACACTGATTTTAAAAGACGAAATGTTCCGATCATAAGCAAATTTGAATTTCTCCACCGTGAAATTGGCATTCGATTTGGCCTTGATATAGACCTTGACATCATCTGATGTTAAATCAGGGGAAGCCTTGAAACAAATATTTGTTTTTTAGGTGGAACAGCAACAAATTTTTTAATTATATCCTCCACTGAGGCTGGTTTGGAAGACTCAGTCTCGGATAACTGAATATTTGGCTCTTTAAGTTTGATAGAGTTTTTTTGTTGATTAACATCAACACTACTAACCACCAAAGAAACCGAAGGATCGGGATCAGATAACACAATATCCATGGGAGTTATTGGTATATCATCTAAGTTCTCGATAATTTTAGTTGGAGGGACATGAAGATTTTTATTTACTTTATTTACTTTACCCTGCGGTATCGGAGCGTTTGGAGTATATTCCAACGTCACAGAGCCCGATAACTACCCAACGTTGGCCTTTTTACGCTTTGGAGAATCCTGTACGAGATTTTTCTCGTTAAAGTTTCTTTGAACCGATGAGAACTTTTCACACAGTTTATTCAACTGGCAGAAAATGCCCTCTAAGCCAAGTTGAGTATTTATAAAGCTTACAATGTCTTTTTTTTTCTCCAAACATGACCAACACGGCCACTCTAAATTAGTATCCTTCATGAGGTCTGAGACACGGCCAGTAATGCCGGCACATTGCTCATGAGCAACATTTGTGCACATCCAGCAGCAGACAAAACCCATTTTTGAGTTTGCGCGGACTTGACAATTCGCATAGCAGCAGACACACATTTTTATTTAATTTATTAAAAGGGAAGAAAAGTACAAATAAAAAATAAAATAAAAAAATATCGCTGCAGAAAATTGTTATGATTAAATACAGGTCCACCCTAAAGTGCAAATAGTAAAGCTACAAACAAAACTTACTTCACAGCTTCACAAACAAAACGGCGCGAGCGCGACCACCGAAAGCAACAAGCAACGGAGAAGAGTTTGACCGCGACCAACACCAACACAAAAGAGCGCGTTAGAGTAAACGATCAAGAAACGGTTTAATGCACTGGGAGCGAAGCGCTTGAAAAAAAGAGAGAGAGAGAGTGAGCGTAAAAACACAAAAACAAAACAAAAGCAGGCGGCAGCAAGTTGAGCAAATTTTTCAGTATGCTGGACTGCAGTTTGTTGTTGTGTTTGGAATCACTTTAAAACAAATGCAAATTAAATTGTTAATTTACTGTCCACTTTGGGTTTAGGCAAACCGGCAAAACACAAAGTCACAAAACTATTAGTTTACACAAAGACGCGAAATTAATAGCAGAAATAAAACGCACAATAGTAAAAAAGCGAAGCGCATAAAAAAAACACGTCCGTTGCGATGCAAAGCGAATTAAACATTAAATTATGTAAGTTGATTTGGATGACCTTCAGCTCCATCGTTGGTAGTGTCATCCTCCGCGGATAGGACTTCCACAACGGTAATGTCCACATCCTCGTCATCTTCTTATTCTAGGCTATCTGTGGCGTGGGTGACCTCCACCAGGTCTCTCTCCACTTCACCTGCCTCCAGCGTGTTTGTGTTTGTATCGTTCGGGTGGCACTTCTTGAGTCGTAGGTAGACACTACCCATGCCCCACGCCATCTTGCCCAATCTCCCGTACAGCAAATCGTCCTTGTTGATTTGGATGACCATTTGCTGACCCTTATTATCGAGCTTCGCAGTGTGTATCACCTTCCAATCAACGGTTGGCACGTCCGGATTTTGCCACTTGAGTAGCTGCAGCGCTTGGTCTGCTGGTACGACCCGCGGGAACAGTACTTTTGCCTTCGGCACGGACGGAATACAAGTTCTGTCCACTACCTCCAGCTTGGTTCCCTCCCACGGAGCGTCCAGGGCAGCCACGACACCGGTGACCCACTTCAAAGTGTGATCATCCTTGCAGCTGAGTATTTTAACACCCTCAAGCCAGCCTGCTCCATCGAATAAGATGGGAAGCGAGCCTCGTTCGCCCATTCGACTTAAAAGCGCATCAAACAGCAGCTCCTCCACCTTCTTCCACTGTTGGGCTTCATTTTGCCGTTTAGGTCGCTCCGGTCGATGAGCGCGACGACTTGGTGCCGCCTTGCTACATCGCTGGCCGTCGGTTTTTCCGCGACATTGGCTTTTTGCAGGGCCGCTTGCCAGCTGGCAACTCTGCTTTAGCGGTTTCAGCGGAGCGCTGGCGTTTGACTGCTACTTGCTCCTCCACCTTGTTGGCAAAACTGGCGTCTTTCGACGCCATGTATGTCTTCTTTTCAAAGTGTGCTCTACCCTCTTTTATATATTTTGTCGGCCCACTTCTGCTGACGGACCTCATCTTGGGCTTTGGCCTTCATGCCCTCTTTTGACCGTTTGAGCCCGACCCTACTGGAGGTGCTGGTACTCGCCTGATCTGTGGGACATGAGATTCGCAATCCGAGTCTCCATGGACTGCGGAATCGCGCCACATTTTGGGTTTTGTGTTGGCAGTGGCTTTGCAACCGTCCTGGCCTGCTCCAACCAGTACGGAGGGTGGGTTGCTGGCGACACGCAGGGATGATTTCTCCCCCCCCCCCCCGTGCCCGACGGTGGTAGCACCCTTTTCCACCGACGTTTGGGTTGACAACCCAACCCGTGTGTATTCCTTCTTCGTCTCCATTTTGATTTTTTTTTCTGGGAAGTCTACCCATAGCTCTTTGACCTTACTGCCAAGGACGTCGAACCATGGCTTGCTCCATGTCATCGCAGTGCCGAAGCCTTTGAATGGCGTAGAGCTCACCTTAGCTAGACATTGTACTACCTTTTTACAAGCGAGTAGATACGCAGTACTTTTGTTTGTTTTTGGGGCAGGATGACTTCTATTGCTTTGGTTAGCCCCTCGCCCTCGCAGTACCGAAGCCTTTGAGTGGTTTGGTACTTCCCTCCGCCAGGTAACGATGCCTTCGCCTTGGTTTGCCCCCTACCCTCGCAGTGCCGAAAACTTTGAGTGGTATAGGGCTCATCTTGGCTAGGGTATCGATGCCTGTTGCCTCAGCTTGGCTGGACGTCGCCCTGTCCCTCCGCAAAGCAAATAGCACCAGGTACCCCTCGTTTGTTTGGAGGAAGCACGATGCCCATTGCCCAGCCGGCTGCCTCGTGGAGGGCTCAGTTGAGGATTTTCGCCAGCTATTAGCAGGTTTAATAAATACAAAAATTACCATGGAGAAATTAAAAGCGCTCAGCTATAATGTTTAAAGAAGGCAAGTGCACTGGGCGAGGATGGTATATGAATCCGTTTGTTATTGACATCGAAGGAATCTCTAAGCTTTTATGGAGGTATGGCATGTAATGCAAAACGCAAGCAGTTGGAAAGTCAAAGTTTAGAAAGTGCTGATTTATTACTGTGTGGCATACAGGTGGAATTAATTTAAATCGTTTTCAAGCCACTATCTTTCCCACAGTGCACACGCATATCCAAATGGATTGTCAATGCACATGGCCTTAAATTTTTCATGAGCATTATAATGATGTGAAAATGTTCGTATGGTACGATTTCAGGTACCAGCTGTGACAATTCTTCTTCCTGTTGTTGTAGCTGTATATCATTATGTAGTGCTCTAAATTCACGTTGATATGCAGCATTGCGAGTTTTCCTGGCTTCTTATGTCTTCTAATGTTCTAATGTTATCTACGAATCTAAAGTGAATCAAAATTTGGTACATTAAATAAGATACGTACAATAGGTATTGCCAATTGCATTCAAAATGGCTTTACGCCAAAGAAATTTAATTTGTAGACAAACGAATTTTGTCTTTAATTTAAAACACATCAAAATACATCAATACGAACATGTTAATGAGATTTTACTAAGCTTAAAGAAATATTTCTTACGCACAGAATTGAGATCTTGTGTCGTGGTTTTATTTGCAATACTGGCGCTATAGTCGCACCAAATAATCAGAGCTAATGTTCCACCTACTAAACGCGGTTTTAGCTAGCAACGCCTGAAATTCGCCAGGCTCTACTTTGGCCTCCTTGTTACCTCAAGGATTTCGCCAATAGTCTCTCCTAATCTCAGGCTGTGGCTTTAGCTTCACCTGTCCTTCACCAGGCTCACTAAGTCTGATACTTGGTTTTAACTTGAGGATGCTTTGCAAATGCAACACACCACAAGGCTTTGTAAATTCACTCGTAATGATTTCTTAGCAAAAGGTTTTAGTAATCGTTAAGAACACGATTTGACACGTCCTTATTGCTATATGAGTCCTTGATTTTATTGTGTGTCTTTTAAACTCTTCTGCTGTTCACTGATTTTTCACGTGGATTCCTGCACTCTGATTGTGTACGACTCTACGTTGTTCACTTTTATGTTTCTACTCTTACTGACTTGTTGCTCTGTCACAGGCGGCTCCTCTTATACCCTTCTGCTGCCTCGCTGGACCGGGGCTTGTCAGCACTGCCAATGTCGCGCCAAGGGCAAAGGTGGCGTGATAGTTCCAGTGAATTTTGCATAGCAACAACGGCTTTCCTCGTTGCTGATCACGCCTGCCGCTGGTGTGACGGTGATCACTATATTCCGTGGATGCACCTCTCACACACCAACGGCACTTTGCCATGACTTTTACGGTACGTGTTTTGCGGCTCTCATGTGCCAAACACGTACCTTAGCGCTGACATCCTGTGTCAGGGCGAGACAGCATGTGAATTCGCCGCAACTCAGGTCCGGTTGCAGCTATTCAAGTAAACGCATTCTGTGAGGTGCTATAGGTAAACATGGCTCCTCACACTTCCCTCTTTCACCGGAAGTGGAAGCCTTCCACTTTAATGCAAAGTTTTCAAACAGCACGCCTCCTTGCGTTGCGCCATAGCAGTGAGCTTCGCATCTCACGGCGTTATTCTATATGGCCTGATCGATATTTGCGATGTGGGCAGAACGATATGTCAACACGCAACTACCCAACACTATTCGGCAATGACAAACAATTTGCACTTTGCAATTGTTTTGTTGTTGCTGAAAAGAAACTAAAAGGCATGGTTAGTAATAAATTGTTGCACCCTGCGCCATCTCTATGATGTTCTAAGTCAAATTTCTTTTTTCCTGGCCATGCCGTTTTATGCCGCTCGCGCTGGATCACACACACACTCTATGTGAATATAATTCCAGCGTTTGCTTCGCACACATTTTCGCCGCGTTCAGGTGCGGCTTGCAATGCCCTTGGTTGGGCCGTTGGCCTTTTAAATTATATTTTATTTTTTGACATCTTTTCTTCCCGCCCCACATATTCATTGTTATTGTTTAGTAAATATGTAATACCTTACATATTTTTTTTTTACTATTAATATATATGTGGGAGTTAGATTAAGACAAGTTGAATTGTAACATCTTATTTAATCGATTATCATTTATTATTATTATCATTTGAATGCCAAAACTGAATAATGCAACTCTGAGTTATTTCGATTAAAGTGGCGGTGTAGCCGATAAGAAAACCGATAGGAGAGTTCTTCTTCTTGGGTCGAGCTGAACAAGCAGGTTCACCGACGTTGCTCGCGACTTAAGAAAATATGTAAAACACGCATCTAAAATTAAGCAAGAATTTATAAGAAATGCGACAAACTATCACAAATTAAATAAATATTAAACATACTTATCCATTTAACACTCGAAAATCCTACAAAATATGGTGTCAGAAGTGGGATGCAAATGGATTTAAGTCGAACAAAGTGTGAAACAAAACGTGCAAGGCAAACAAGTAAGAAGGCTCTAGTCGGGCGAGCCCGACTAGAAGATACCCTGAACCCAGTTGCAATAAATAAATTAAATTTATGTAAGACTTTGGTATACTGACTTAGCTTCAACCGATTAAGTTCAATATCTCCTGTGTTTCTCAATCGATTTGGACAAAATTTTCAGAAAAGTTCTATCATTACCCATTACGTCAACCCAGATTTTTACATTTTCCAAATTCGATATTTTTGTTATCGATTCCATGTGTATATCGTAAACCAGAATAGTTATCGATAATTTGAAGCAAACTTGTTCTTCTCATGGTATAGGAGAACTTATATACAAAATTTGAAGTCTCTAGTTTTTGTAGTCTCTGAGATCCACGCGTTCATACAGACGGACAGACGGACAGACAGACGGACAGACGGACATGGCTATATCGTCTCGGCTGTTGATGTTGATCAAGAATATATATACTTTATGGAGTCGGATATGCTTTCTTCTGCCTGTTACATACTTTTGCACAAAACCATAATACCCTTATTTACCCATTTTATGGGTTAAGGTATAAAAATTCTTGCGAGATATTGTGAAATACCTGTGTTTGCAAATGCAAAGGTATTGGAAGACATTGTACGAGCAAAATAAAAATCAGATGCATTAACTTACTTAAGTTATATGCAAAGTTGTTATTTTTTGTGAAATTTCCTGGAATTAGCTGTTGCTTCATTGTCGAAAATGCAAGGAGCGTGCGTGAGAGCGAGACAGCGGATCGTATATTGCGTCGCAGTTAGCGTAAAGCGCAAAGTTGATCGAGACGTTTCTATTTTGGAAGGCATTGGCTGGAAGGTATTGCCGCGAATAAAGTACATCTGTGCAGTGGAGTGGATGTAATATGTTGTTGGTTTGTGTGGCAGAGGATGTATAGCACAAATCCGAGCAACTAATATATGTACATCAAAGGCTGTGGAAGCAGAGCTACTTGGCAGAGGACAGAACGTGAACTATCGGGAAACAGGAAGAGCACAATGAGATCAGAGCGTGTAACGAGAAAGACGAAGAACACAAAGAGAGCAGAGTGTGTATCTGGAAAGAGGAAGAATATACAGAGAGCAGAGCGTTTAACTGGAGAGAAGAAAACGACCCAACGTGCATTATCTGGATCGAACTGGATTGTGACTTGTGTCAGTTAAGAAGTGTATGCGGTGAGCACAGGGTGTCTCAGAAATTTAAAGCTGAACAGAGAATTGTTTCTCTCAGTAATTTTTCGATATAATTTTGCACTCGATAGTGAATTATTAACGTAACGTAACTTAAAGAGAAAAAATATAGACACTTATCATTTAATAGTATACCATTTACCAATAAGTTAAGTTAACTTCTGATTGTTAAAATCGAATATTGATATTCAGTATATGTAAAGCGCAAGAAACGGCGAGTACAAAATGAACAGGATCAGATTTTGGCGTTGACAGTTGCCGATTTAAAAGAAAAGTTTTTAGAGTTGAATTTGACAGTAGTAGGCAGAAACTCTACATTGCAGGATCGATTGTTAATACACTTCGTATTAGGTATTGATGAGAAGCAGATGACGATTCTGATAGTGTTAGATCTGAATCGATGCACACAAGTAGAAATATGTCTCTAGGGGGTAGATTAATATTTACATTGCGCGAAATAGAAGACTCACTTTCGCAAATTAATTGGTCGAGTCAACTTTCAGTTGAGCAGTGGATACAGGAGTTTGAAGTTAATGCAGTAGCTGTTCAATGGAACGATCTTCAAAAGTTTATATTTTCTAAGCAATTATTGAAAGGCGCAGCAAAATATTCATTCGTAGCCAACATGGAATTACAAATTGGACATCTCTTAAGCAGACATTGTTAGCAGAATTTGGCAAAAAAATGTTGCGAAATAGACGAAAGCGTCAGAATGAAGACTACAGAGAGTATCTTTATAGCCTAATGGAGATTGTTAGTTCAATTAAATTAGATGAACCAAGATGAATAGAGTACTTTATAGAAGGCATACCAGACTCGAGGAGTAATAAAAGTAACATGTATCAGGCCAAAACAATACAACAGTTAAAGAGCAGGTTTGCGTGTTTGAGAAAATTCGTAGAACGAACACCAACAAAACTCATGGCACAAATAAAGAGAAAAAACAAGTGCGGTGAGGCAGGACATTTTGCAAAAATGTGTAACAAATCTATAAATGTTATAAATGTCATCAGTCAGGGCATAAAGCAAACAATTGTCCGAGTGCAAAAGCAGTTCCAAAAACAGAAGAAAATAATGCCAATACAATGTTGAACAAAGGCAATAGGGTTGGGAAATGTATTTTCAAACAGATTTCCAGTAAAGACGTTTCGTTCTCAGCATTGATCGACACTGGTTGTGATCTTTGTCTGATGCGTGCAGATGTCGTCGAAAAGATAGGAAATATCGAACTGAATGAGGAAAAGCATTGCTTAGTCGGAATTTGCAATAGCGAGCTTAGTACATTGGGTAGTTTTGTGGTACCAATTGGAGTAGACAGAATATTATTGTCAGTTCGTTTTCATGCTGTTAGAAGCTGCGATGTAAATATTCGGCAGTAATTGGCAATACAGTGCTTGAATATGTGGATATGATATTTTCCAAAAATTGTGTAGAGTTTCGTCCAAAAATGTCCGTTAAGGCAAACAAAGAAGTAGCGAGCAAAGTAAGCTGCCAATCAGTGAAGAAGCAGGGTTCGGGTTTTTTGAAAAGTTCAAAGATATGTGTTCGTACGTGGCAGAACTTGACTCTGTTAAAGATTTGTCACACCCAGAGGGTCCGATCGCAGAAACAGAAATGTCCTTGATCAACGATTATACACCAGAAATGAAACACAAATGTCCCATTGAAATGAAAATATTGTTGAATGATGAGCATCCAGTTTTTGAACGTCCAAGACGCATTTAACATGTCGATAGGTCCACTGTAGACATGCAAATTGAGAAATGGTTGAAAGATGGGATTATTCAGCCAAGCATTTCAGAGTACGCGTCACCAGTGGTTCTTGTTTCCAAAAATATGGTAACAAAAGATTGTGTTGTGACTATAGACGTCTGAATGCAAAGATTGCTAGGAATTGCTTATAATTCCCGCCAAGGATATTAATGAAGGCATTCAAAAGTTCAAACAAGTTTAAGAACGAGGTTCCGAATATAACTTGCAATTTAAGTGGAGCAAGTGCCAGTTTCTTAAGGCGAAATTTGATATTTTGGGATATGTTGTAGAAAACGGTACAATAAACCGTCTGAATAGAAAACCAAATATGTCCGAAATTACCCAATACCACATGACCAAAAGAGTTTTCAGCGTTTTTTGGGATTAACATCCTTCTTTAGAAGATTCGTGAAAGATTATGCAGTGGTAGCTAAACCGCTTTCTGATCTTCTTCGAAAAGACTCGAAGTTTAAGTATGGTGAAAACCAGCTCATCGCGTTTGAGCAATTAAAGATGGCCTTAATGAACGCCCCAGTGATAGGTTTATACAATCCAAAAGCTCAAACTGAAGTTCATACAGACGCTTCAAAGTATGGATATGGCGGTATGCTCTTGCAGAAAGATTCTGAGGACCAAACATTCCACCCAGTCCAGTATTTGAGCCGAAAAACAAAGCCGGCAGAAGAAATATATCTTTCTTATGAGCGTGAGGTTCTGGCAATAGTGGAAGCCTTGAAAAAATGTCGCGTTTATTTACTTGGTGTTAAATTCAAAATAGTTACCGATTGCAACGCCTTTGCAATGACCTTGCAGAAGCGTGGTGATATTCCGTAAAGAGTTTCACGTTTGGTACTATTTTTACAAGATTTTGATTGATAATTGATAATGGAAGAAGAAATCATTCGAATGGCACATAAGCAGGGAAATTGTTCCGCAAAGCGTACTCAGGAGGCGATTGAGAAAACATTCTATATTCCGCAGCTATCAGTAAAAGTGCCCAAAATTGTTCAGACTTGTATTGAATGCACTGTTTCGGAAGGTAAAACAGGGAAAAAAGAAGGATTTTTGGCTCCAATTAGAAAAGAAGGGCATCCGCTAGGAACTTACCATGTCGATCATGTTGGCCCAATGACCCAGACATCTAAGAGCTACAATTATATATTTGTTGTAGTCGATGCCTTTTCAAAAAATGTTTGGCTCTATCCAACTAAAAATACGACTGCAGAGGGAGTTGTTGATCGGCTTAAAAAGCAATCAGATGTATTTGGAAATCCAAAGCGCATTATTTCGAATAGAGGAGCAGCTTTTATTTCTAATATGTTTAAAGAATACTGTGATGTTGAGGGAATACAACATGATAGCGACAGGTGTTCCACAAGGAAACGGGCATGTAGAACGCATGTTTATACCTATGCTGTCGAAATTATGTCATGAAAGCCCAAATCAATGGTATAAGCATGTTGATGTAGTGCAACAGGCAATCAACAGTACACCTCCTAGAAGCACTAAAGTTTCTCCATCTAGATTGCTAACCGGAGTTGAGATGAGATTCAACCAGAATCGTAAAACGTTTAATAAGAATCGAAAAGTTGTAGTTAAATACAAGGTCGATGATTTAGTAGCAATTAAGCGAACGCAGTATGGCACCGGGATGAAGCTCAGGAGCAAATTCTTTGGTCCCTTTAAGGTAATTAATGTTCAATCTTACGGGAGAACATACCATGAAGGTCCTGGAAAGACTAAAACAGTGGCAGAGTATATGAAAAAATGGGAGTTTTAGATATAGCATTAAGGATGACGATCATTCGAGACGAATTAAGGTTAGAATGGCCGATTGTGGGAGTTATTTTAAGATAAGTTGAATTGTATCATCTTATTTTAATCGATTATCATTTATTATTATTATCATTTGAATGCCAAAACTGAATAATGCAACTCTGAGTTATTTCGATTAAAGTGGCGGTGTAGCCGATAAGAAAACCGATAGGAGAGTTCTTCTTCTTGGGTCGAGCTGAACAAGCAGGTTCTCCGACGTTGCTCGCGACTTAAGAAAATATGTAAAACACGCATCTAAAATTAAGCAAGAATTTATAAGAAATGCGACAAACTATCACAAATTAAATAAATATTAAACATACTTTATCCATTTAACACTCGAAAATCCTACAAATATGGTGTCAGAAGTGGATGCAAATGGATTTAAGTCGAACAAAGTGTGAAACAAAACGTGCAAGGCAAACAAGTAAGAAGGCTCTAGTCGGGCGAGCCCGACTAGAAGATACCCTGAACCCAGTTGCAATAAATAAATTAAATTTATGTAAGACTTTGGTATACTGACTTAGCTTCAACCGATTAAGTTCAATATCTCCTGTGTTTCTCAATCGATTTGGACAAAATTTTCAGAAAAGTTCTATCATTACCCATTACGTCAACCCAGATTTTTACATTTTCTAAATTCGATATTTGTTGTTATCGATTCCATGTGTATATCGTAAACCTGAATAGTTATCGATAATTTGAAGAAAACTTGTTCTTCTCATAGTATAGGAGAACTTATATACAAATTTTGAAGTCTCTAGCTCTTGTAGTCTCTGAGATCCACGCGTTCATACAGACGGACAAACGGACAAACGGACAGACAGACGGACAGACGGACATGGCTATATCGTCTCGGCTGTTGATGCTGATCAAGAATATATATACTTTATGGAGTCGGAGATGCTTTCTTCTGCCTGTTACATACTTTTGCACAAAACCATAATACCCTTATTTACTCATTTTATGGGTTAAGGGTATAAAAATTCTTGTGAGATATTGTGAAATACCTGTGTTTGCAAATGCAAAGGTATTGGAAGACATTGTACGAGCAAAATAAAAATCAGATGCATTAACTTACTTAAGTTATATGCAAAGTTGTTATTTTTGTGAAATTTCCTGGAATTAGCTGTTGCTTCATTGTCGAAAATGCAAGGAGCGTGCTTGAGAGCGAGACAGCGGATCGTATATTGCGTCGCAGTTAGCGTAAAGCGCAAAGTTGATCGAGACGTTTCTATTTTGGAAGGCATTGGCTGGAAGGTATTGCCGCGAATAAAGTACATCTGTGCAGTGGAGTGGATGTAATATGTTGTTGGTTTGTGTGGCAGAGGATGTATAGCACAAATCCGAGCAACTAATATATGTACATCAAAGGCTGTGGAAGCAGAGCTACTTGGCAGAGGACAGAACGTGAACTATCGGGAAACAGGAAGAGCACAATGAGATCAGAGCGTGTAACGAGAAAGACGAAGAACACAAAGAGAGCAGAGTGTGTATCTGGAAAGAGGAAGAATATACAGAGAGCAGAGCGTTTAACTGGAGAAAGGAAAACGAAGCAACGTGCATTATCTGGATCGAACTGGATTGTGACTTGTGTCAGTTAAATTGTGTATGCGGTGAGCACAGGGTGTCTCAGAAATTTAAAGCAGAACAGAGAATTGTTTCTCTATTTTTTTCGATATAATTTTGCACTCGATAGTGAATTATTAACGTAACGTAACTTAAAGAGAAAAAATATAGACACTTATCATTTAATAGTATACCATTTACCAATAAGTTAAGTTAACTTCTGATTGTTAAAATCGAATATTGATATTCAGTATATGTAAAGCGCAAGAAACGGCGAGTACAAAATGAACAGGGATCAGATTTTGGCGTTGACAGTTGCCGATTTAAAAGAAAAGTTTTTAGAGTTGAATTTGACAGTAGTAGGCAGAAACTCTACATTGCAGGATCGATTGTTAATACACTTCGTATTAGGTATTGATGAGAAGCAGATGACGATTCTGATAGTGTTAGATCTGAATCGATGCACACAAGTAGAAATATGTCTCTAGGGGGTAGATTAATATTTACATTGCGCGAAATAGAAGACTCACTTTCGCAAATTAATTGGTCGAGTCAACTTTCAGTTGAGCAGTGGATACAGGAGTTGAAGTTAATGCAGTAGCTGTTCAATGGAACGATCTTCAAAAGTTTATATTTTCTAAGCAATTATTGAAAGGCGCAGCAAAAATATTCATTCGTAGCCAACATGGAATTACAAATTGGACATCTCTTAAGCAGACATTGTTAGCAGAATTTGGCAAAAAAATGTTGCGAAATAGACGAAAGCGCCAGAATGAAGACTACAGAGAGTATCTTTATAGCCTAATGGAGATTGTTAGTTCAATTAAATTAGATGAACCAAGATGAATAGAGTACTTTATAGAAGGCATACCAGACTCGAGGAGTAATAAAAGTAACATGTATCAGGCCAAAACAATACAACAGTTAAAAGAGCAGGTTTGCGTGTTTGAGAAAATTCGTAGAACGAACACCAACAAAACTCATGGCACAAATAAAGAGAAAAAACAAGTGCGGTGAGGCAGGACATTTTGCAAAAATGTGTAACAAATCTATAAAATGTTATAAATGTCATCAGTCAGGGCATAAAGCAAACAATTGTCCGAGTGCAAAAGCAGTTCCAAAAACAGAAGAAAATAATGCCAATACAATGTTGAACAAAGGCAATAGGGTTGGGAAATGTATTTTCAAACAGATTTCCAGTAAAGACGTTTCGTTCTCAGCATTGATCGACACTGGTTGTGATCTTTGTCTGATGCGTGCAGATGTCGTCGAAAAGATAGGAAATATCGAACTGAATGAGGAAAAGCATTGCTTAGTCGGAATTTGCAATAGCGAGCTTAGTACATTGGGTAGTTTTGTGGTACCAATTGAAGTAGACAGAATATTATTGTCAGTTCGTTTTCATGCTGTTAGAAGCTGCGATGTAAAATATTCGGCAGTAATTGGCAATACAGTGCTTGAATATGTGGATATGATATTTTCCAAAAATTGTGTAGAGTTTCGTCCAAAAATGTCCGTTAAGGCAAACAAAGAAGTAGCGAGCAAAGTAAGCTGCCAATCAGTGAAGAAGCAGGGTTCGGGTTTTTTGAAAAGTTCAAAGATATGTGTTCGTACGTGGCAGAACTTGACTCTGTTAAAGATTTGTCACACCCAGAGGGTCCGATCGCAGAAACAGAAATGTCCTTGATCAACGATTATACACCAGAAATGAAACACAAATGTCCCATTGAAATGAAAATATTGTTGAATGATGAGCATCCAGTTTTTGAACGTCCAAGACGCATTTAACATGTCGATAGGTCCACTGTAGACATGCAAATTGAGAAATGGTTGAAAGATGGGATTATTCAGCCAAGCATTTCAGAGTACGCGTCACCAGTGGTTCTTGTTTCCAAAAAATATGGTAACAAAAGATTGTGTTGTGACTATAGACGTCTGAATGCAAAGATTGCTAGGAATTGCTTATAATTCCCGCCAAGGATATTAATGAAGGCATTCAAAAGTTCAAACAAGTTAAGAACGAGGTTCCGAATATAACTTGCAATTTAAGTGGAGCAAGTGCCAGTTTCTTAAGGCGAAATTTGATATTTTGGGATATGTTGTAGAAAACGGTACAATAAACCGTCTGAATAGAAAACCAAATATGTCCGAAATTACCCAATACCACATGACCAAAAGAGTTTTCAGCGTTTTTTGGGATTAACATCCTTCTTTAGAAGATTCGTGAAAGATTATGCAGTGGTAGCTAAACCGCTTTCTGATCTTCTTCGAAAAGACTCGAAGTTTAAGTATGGTGAAAACCAGCTCATCGCGTTTGAGCAATTAAAGATGGCCTTAATGAACGCCCCAGTGATAGGTTTATACAATCCAAAAGCTCAAACTGAAGTTCATACAGACGCTTCAAAGTATGGATATGGCGGTATGCTCTTGCAGAAAGATTCTGAGGACCAAACATTCCACCCAGTCCAGTATTTGAGCCGAAAAACAAAGCCGGCAGAAGAAATATATCTTTCTTATGAGCGTGAGGTTCTGGCAATAGTGGAAGCCTTGAAAAAATGTCGCGTTTATTTACTTGGTGTTAAATTCAAAATAGTTACCGATTGCAACGCCTTTGCAATGACCTTGCAGAAGCGTGGTGATATTCCGTAAAGAGTTTCACGTTTGGTACTATTTTTACAAGATTTTGATTGATAATTGATAATGGAAGAAGAAATCATTCGAATGGCACATAAGCAGGGAAATTGTTCCGCAAAGCGTACTCAGGAGGCGATTGAGAAAACATTCTATATTCCGCAGCTATCAGTAAAAGTGCCCAAAATTGTTCAGACTTGTATTGAATGCACTGTTTCGGAAGGTAAAACAGGGAAAAAAGAAGGATTTTTGGCTCCAATTAGAAAAGAAGGGCATCCGCTAGGAACTTACCATGTCGATCATGTTGGCCCAATGACCCAGACATCTAAGAGCTACAATTATACATTTGTTGTAGTCGATGCCTTTTCAAAAATGTTTGGCTCTATCCAACTAAAAATACGACTGCAGAGGGAGTTGTTGATCGGCTTAAAAAGCAATCAGATGTATTTGGAAATCCAAAGCGCATTATTTCGAATAGAGGAGCAGCTTTTATTTCTAATATGTTTAAAGAATACTGTGATGTTGAGGGAATACAACATGATAGCGACAGGTGTTCCACAAGGAAACGGGCATGTAGAACGCATGTTTATACCTATGCTGTCGAAATTATGTCATGAAAGCCCAAATCAATGGTATAAGCATGTTGATGTAGTGCAACAGGCAATCAACAGTACACCTCCTAGAAGCACTAAAGTTTCTCCATCTAGATTGCTATCCGGAGTTGAGATGAGATTCAACCAGATATCTTTTTTGCGTGAACTATTTGATGAATTAGACAGTGAAAGAGAAGCTACGCGTAAGGAAGCGCAAGAAAATATAAACAAGTTACAAAAGGAGAATCGTAAAACGTTTAATAAGAATCGAAAAGTTGAAGTTAAATACAAGGTCGATGATTTAGTAGCAATTAAGCGAACGCAGTATGGCACCGGGATGAAGCTCAGGAGCAAATTCTTTGGTCCCTTTAAGGTAATTAATGTTCAATCTTACGGGAGAACATACCATGAAGGTCCTGGAAAGACTAAAACAGTGGCAGAGTATATGAAAAAATGGGAGTTTTAGATATAGCATTAAGGATGACGATCATTCGAGACGAATTAAGGTTAGAATGGCCGATTGTGGGAGTTATTTTAAGACAAGTTGAATTGTATCATCTTATTTTAATCGATTATCATTTATTATATTATCATTTGAATGCCAAAACTGAATAATGCAACTCTGAGTTATTTCGATTAAAGTGGCGGTGTAGCCGATAAGAAAACCGATAGGAGAGTTCTTCTTCTTGGGTCGAGCTGAACAAGCAGGTTCACCGACGTTGCTCGCGACTTAAGAAAATATGTAAAACACGCATCTACAATTAAGCAAGAATTTATAAGAAATGCGACAAACTATCACAAATTAAATAAATATTAAACATACTTTATCCATTTAACACTCGAAAATCCTACAATATGGTGTCAGAAGTGGGATGCAAATGGATTTAAGTCGAACAAAGTGTGAAACAAAACGTGCAAGGCAAACAAGTAAGAAGGCTCTAGTCGGGCGAGCCCGACTAGAAGATACCCTGAACCCAGTTGCAATAAATAAATTAAATTTATGTAAGACTTTGGTATACTGACTTAGCTTCAACCGATTAAGTTCAATATCTCCTGTGTTTCTCAATCGATTTGGACAAAATTTTCAGAAAAGTTCTATCATTACCCATTACGTCAACCCAGATTTTTACATTTTCTAAATTCGATATTTGTTGTTATCGATTCCATGTGTATATCGTAAACCTGAATAGTTATCGATAATTTGAAGAAAACTTGTTCTTCACATAGTATAGGAGAACTTATATACAAAATTTGAAGTCTCTAGCTCTTGTAGTCTCTGAGATCCACGCGTTCATACAGACGGACAAACGGACAAACGGACAGACAGACGGACAGACGGACATGGCTATATCGTCTCGGCTGTTGATGCTGATCAAGAATATATATACTTTATGGAGTCGGAGATGCTTTCTTCTGCCTGTTACATACTTTTGCACAAAACCATAATACCCTTATTTACTCATTTTATGGGTTAAGGGTATAAAAATTCTTGCGAGATATTGTGAAATACCTGTGTTTGCAAATGCAAAGGTATTGGAAGACATTGTACGAGCAAAATAAAAATCAGATGCATTAACTTACTTAAGTTATATGCAAAGTTGTTATTTTTTGTGAAATTTCCTGGAATTAGCTGTTGCTTCATTGTCGAAAATGCAAGGAGCGTGCTTGAGAGCGAGACAGCGGATCGTATATTGCGTCGCAGTTAGCGTAAAGCGCAAAGTTGATCGAGACGTTTCTATTTTGAAGGCATTGGCTGGAAGGTATTGCCGCGAATAAAGTACATCTGTGCAGTGGAGTGGATGTAATATGTTGTTGGTTTGTGTGGCAGAGGATGTATAGCACAAATCCGAGCAACTAATATATGTACATCAAAGGCTGTGGAAGCAGAGCTACTTGGCAGAGGACAGAACGTGAACTATCGGGAAACAGGAAGAGCACAATGAGATCAGAGCGTGTAACGAGAAAGACGAAGAACACAAGAGAGCAGAGTGTGTATCTGGAAAGAGGAAGAATATACAGAGAGCAGAGCGTTTAACTGGAGAAAGGAAAACGACGCAACGTGCATTATCTGGATCGAACTGGATTGTGACTTGTGTCAGTTAAATTGTGTATGCGGTGAGCACAGGGTGTCTCAGAAATTTAAAGCAGAACAGAGAATTGTTTCTCTTTTTTTTTCGATATAATTTTGCACTCGATAGTGAATTATTAACGTAACGTAACTTAAAGAGAAAAAATATAGACACTTATCATTTAATAGTATACCATTTACCAATAAGTTAAGTTAACTTCTGATTGTTAAAATCGAATATTGATATTCAGTATATGTAAAGCGCAAGAAACGGCGAGTACAAAATGAACAGGGATCAGATTTTGGCGTTGAAAGTTGCCGATTTAAAAGAAAAGTTTTTAGAGTTGAATTTGACAGTAGTAGGCAGAAACTCTACATTGCAGAATCGATTGTTAATACACTTCGTATTAGGTATTGATGAGAAGCAGATGACGATTCTGATAGTGTTAGATCTGAATCGATGCACACACGTAGAAATATGTCTCTAGGGGGTAGATTAATATTTACATTGCGCGAAATAGAAGACTCACTTTCGCAAATTAATTGGTCGAGTCAACTTTCAGTTGAGCAGTGGATACAGGAGTTTGAAGTTAATGCAGTAGCTGTTCAATGGAACGATCTTCAAAAGTTTATATTTTCTAAGCAATTATTGAAAGGCGCAGCAAAAATATTCATTCGTAGCCAACATGGAATTACAAATTGGACATCTCTTAAGCAGACATTGTTAGCAGAATTTGGCAAAAAAATGTTGCGAAATAGACGAAAGCGTCAGAATGAAGACTACAGAGAGTATCTTTATAGCCTAATGGAGATTGTTAGTTCAATTAAATTAGATGAACCAAGATGAATAGAGTACTTTATAGAAGGCATACCAGACTCGAGGAGTAATAAAAGTAACATGTATCAGGCCAAAACAATACAACAGTTAAAAGAGCAGGTTTGCGTGTTTGAGAAAATTCGTAGAACGAACACCAACAAAACTCATGGCACAAATAAAGAGAAAAAACAAGTGCGGTGAGGCAGGACATTTTGCAAAAATGTGTAACAAATCTATAAAATGTTATAAATGTCATCAGTCAGGGCATAAAGCAAACAATTGTCCGAGTGCAAAAGCAGTTCCAAAAACAGAAGAAAATAATGCCAATACAATGTTGAACAAAGGCAATAGGGTTGGGAAATGTATTTTCAAACAGATTTCCAGTAAAGACGTTTCGTTCTCAGCATTGATCGACACTGGTTGTGATCTTTGTCTGATGCGTGCAGATGTCGTCGAAAAGATAGGAAATATCGAACTGAATGAGGAAAAGCATTGCTTAGTCGGAATTTGCAATAGCGAGCTTAGTACATTGGGTAGTTTTGTGGTACCAATTGAAGTAGACAGAATATTATTGTCAGTTCGTTTTCATGCTGTTAGAAGCTGCGATGTAAAATATTCGGCAGTAATTGGCAATACAGTGCTTGAATATGTGGATATGATATTTTCCAAAAATTGTGTAGAGTTTCGTCCAAAAATGTCCGTTAAGGCAAACAAAGAAGTAGATGAGCAAAGTAAGCTGCCAATCAGTGAAGAAGCAGGGTTCGGGTTTTTGAAGAGTTCAAAGATATGTGTTCGTACGTGGCAGAACTTGACTCTGTTAAAGATTTGTCACACCCAGAGGGTCCGATCGCAGAAACAGAAATGTCCTTGATCAACGATTATACACCAGAAATGAAACACAAATGTCCCATTGAAATGAAAATATTGTTGAATGATGAGCATCCAGTTTTGAACGTCCAAGACGCATTTAACATGTCGATAGGTCCACTGTAGACATGCAAATTGAGAAATGGTTGAAAGATGGGATTATTCAGCCAAGCATTTCAGAGTACGCGTCACCAGTGGTTCTTGTTTCCAAAAATATGGTAACAAAAGATTGTGTTGTGACTATAGACGTCTGAATGCAAAGATTGCTAGGAATTGCTTATAATTCCCGCCAAGGATATTAATGAAGGCATTCAAAAGTTCAAACAAGTTTAAGAACGAGCTTCCGAATATAACTTGCAATTTAAGTGGAGCAAGTGCCAGTTTCTTAAGGCGAAATTTGATATTTGGGATATGTTGTAGAAAACGGTACAATAAACCGTCTGAATAGAAAACCAAATATGTCCGAAATTACCCAATACCACATGACCAAAAGAGTTTTCAGCGTTTTTTGGGATTAACATCCTTCTTTAGAAGATTCGTGAAAGATTATGCAGTGGTAGCTAAACCGCTTTCTGATCTTCTTCGAAAAGACTCGAAGTTTAAGTATGGTGAAAACCAGCTCATCGCGTTTGAGCAATTAAAGATGGCCTTAATGAACGCCCCAGTGATAGGTTTATACAATCCAAAAGCTCAAACTGAAGTTCATACAGACGCTTCAAAGTATGGATATGGCGGTATGCTCTTGCAGAAAGATTCTGAGGACCAAACATTCCACCCAGTCCAGTATTTGAGCCGAAAAACAAAGCCGGCAGAAGAAATATATCTTTCTTATGAGCGTGAGGTTCTGGCAATAGTGGAAGCCTTGAAAAAATGTCGCGTTTATTTACTTGGTGTTAAATTCAAAATAGTTACCGATTACAACGCCTTTGCAATGACCTTGCAGAAGCGTGGTGATATTCCGTAAAGAGTTTCACGTTTGGTACTATTTTTACAAGATTTTGATTGATAATTGATAATGGAAGAAGAAATCATTCGAATGGCACATAAGCAGGGAAATTGTTCCGCAAAGCGTACTCAGGAGGCGATTGAGAAAACATTCTATATTCCGCAGCTATCAGTAAAAGTGCCCAAAATTGTTCAGACTTGTATTGAATGCACTGTTTCGGAAGGTAAAACAGGGAAAAAAGAAGGATTTTTGGCTCCAATTAGAAAAGAAGGGCATCCGCTAGGAACTTACCATGTCGATCATGTTGGCCCAATGACCCAGACATCTAAGAGCTACAATTATACATTTGTTGTAGTCGATGCCTTTTCAAAAAATGTTTGGCTCTATCCAACTAAAAATATGACTGCAGAGGGAGTTGTTGATCGGCTTAAAAAGCAATCAGATGTATTTGGAAATCCAAAGCGCATTATTTCGAATAGAGGAGCAGCTTTTATTTCTAATATGTTTAAAGAATACTGTGATGTTGAGGGAATACAACATGATAGCGACAGGTGTTCCACAAGGAAACGGGCATGTAGAACGCATGTTTATACCTATGCTGTCGAAATTATGTCATGAAAGCCCAAATCAATGGTATAAGCATGTTGATGTAGTGCAACAGGCAATCAACAGTACACCTCCTAGAAGCACTAAAGTTTCTCCATCTAGATTGCTAACCGGAGTTGAGATGAGATTCAACCAGATATCTTTTTTGCGTGAACTATTTGATGAATTAGACAGTGAAAGAGAAGCTACACGTAAGGAAGCGCATGAAAATATAAACAAGTTACAACAGGAGAATCGTAAAACGTTTAATAAGAATCGAAAAGTTGAAGTTAAATACAAGGTCGATGATTTAGTAGCAATTAAGCGAACGCAGTATGGCACCGGGACGAAGCTCAGGAGCAAATTCTTTGGTCCCTTTAAGGTAATTAATGTTCAATCTTACGGGAGAACATACCATGAAGGTCCTGGAAAGACTAAAACAGTGGCAGAGTATATGAAAAAATGGGAGTTTAGATATAGCATTAAGGATGACGATCATTCGAGACGAATTAAGGTTAGAATGGCCGATTGTGGGAGTTAGTTTAAGACAAGTTGAATTGTATCATCTTATTTAATCGATTATCATTTATTATTATTATCATTTGAATGCCAAAACTGAATAATGCAACTCTGAGTTATTTCGATTAAAGTGGCGGTGTAGCCGATAAGAAAACCGATAGGAGAGTTCTTCTTCTTGGGTCGAGCTGAACAAGCAGGTTCACCGACGTTGCTCGCGACTTAAGAAAATATGTAAAACACGCATCTAAAATTAAGCAAGAATTTATAAGAAATGCGACAAACTAGCACAAATTAAATAAATATTAAACATACTTTATCCATTTAACACTCGAAAATCCTACAAATATGGTGTCAGAAGTGGGATGCAAATGGATTTAAGTCGAACAAAGTGTGAAACAAACGTGCAAGGCAAACAAGTAAGAAGGCTCTAGTCGGGCGAGCCCGACTAGAAGATACCCTGAACCCAGTTGCAATAAATAAATTAAATTTATGTAAGACTTTGGTATACTGACTTAGCTTCAACCGATTAAGTTCAATATCTCCTGTGTTTCTCAATCGATTTGGACAAAATTTTCAGAAAAGTTCTATCATTACCCATTACGTCAACCCAGATTTTTACATTTTCTAAATTCGATATTTGTTGTTATCGATTCCATGTGTATATCGTAAACCTGAATAGTTATCGATAATTTGAAGAAAACTTGTTCTTCACATAGTATAGGAGAACTTATATACAAAATTTGAAGTCTCTAGCTCTTGTAGTCTCTGAGATCCACGCGTTCATACAGACGGACAAACGGACAAACGGACAGACAGACGGACAGACGGACATGGCTATATCGTCTCGGCTGTTGATGCTGATCAAGAATATATATACTTTATGGAGTCGGAGATGCTTTCTTCTGCCTGTTACATACTTTTGCACAAAACCATAATACCCTTATTTACCCATTTTATGGGTTAAGGGTATAAAAATTCTTGCGAGAAATTGTGAAATACCTGTGTTTGCAAATGCAAAGGTATTGGAAGACATTGTACGAGCAAAATAAAAATCAGATGCATTAACTTACTTAAGTTATATGCAAAGTTGTTATTTTTTGTGAAATTTCCTGGAATTAGCTGTTGCTTCATTGTCGAAAATGTAAGGAGCGTGCTTGAGAGCGAGACAGCGGATCGTATATTGCGTCGCAGTTAGCGTAAAGCGCAAAGTTGATCGAGACGTTTCTATTTTGGAAGGCATTGGCTGGAAGGTATTGCCGCGAATAAAGTACATCTGTGCAGTGGAGTGGATGTAATATGTTGTTGGTTTGTGTGGCAGAGGATGTATATAACAAATCCGAGCAACTAATATATGTACATCAAAGGCTGTGGAAGCAGAGCTACTTGGCAGAGGACAGAACGTGAACTATCGGGAAACAGGAAGAGCACAATGAGATCAGAGCGTGTAACGAGAAAGACGAAGAACACAAAGAGAGCAGAGTGTGTATCTGGAAAGAGGAAGAATATACAGAGAGCAGAGCGTTTAACTGGAGAAAGGAAAACGACGCAACGTGCATTATCTGGATCGAACTGGATTGTGACTTGTGTCAGTTAAGTTGTGTATGCGGTGAGCACAGGGTGTCTCAGAAATTTAAAGCTGAACAGAGAATTGTTTCTCTCAGTAATTTTTCGATATAATTTTGCACTCGATAGTGAATTATTAACGTAACGTAACTTAAAGAGAAAAAATATAGACACTTATCATTTAATAGTATACCATTTACCAATAAGTTAAGTTAACTTCTGATTGTTAAAATCGAATATTGATATTCAGTATATGTAAAGCGCAAGAAACGGCGAGTACAAAATGAACAGGGATCAGATTTTGGCGTTGAAAGTTGCCGATTTAAAAGAAAAGTTTTTAGAGTTGAATTTGACAGTAGTAGGCAGAAACTCTACATTGCAGAATCGATTGTTAATACACTTCGTATTAGGTATTGATGAGAAGCAGATGACGATTCTGATAGTGTTAGATCTGAATCGATGCACACACGTAGAAATATGTCTCTAGGGGGTAGATTAATATTTACATTGCGCGAAATAGAAGACTCACTTTCGCAAATTAATTGGTCGAGTCAACTTTCAGTTGAGCAGTGGATACAGGAGTTTGAAGTTAATGCAGTAGCTGTTCAATGGAACGATATTCAAAAGTTTATATATTCTAAGCAATTATTGAAAGGCGCAGCAAAAATATTCATTCGTAGCCAACATGGAATTACAAATTGGACATCTCTTAAGCAGACATTGTAAGCAGAATTTGGCAAAAAAATGTTGCGAAATAGACGAAAGCGTCAGAATGAAGACTACAGAGAGTATCTTTATAGCCTAATGGAGATTGTTAGTTCAATTAAATTAGATGAACCAAGATGAATAGAGTACTTTATAGAAGGCATACCAGACTCGAGGAGTAATAAAAGTAACATGTATCAGGCCAAAACAATACAACAGTTAAAAGAGCAGGTTTGCGTGTTTGAGAAAATTCGTAGAACGAACACCAACAAAACTCATGGCACAAATAAAGAGAAAAAACAAGTGCGGTCAGGCAGGACATTTTGCAAAAATGTGTAACAAATCTATAAAATGTTATAAATGTCATCAGTCAGGGCATAAAGCAAACAATTGTCCGAGTGCAAAAGCAGTTCCAAAAACAGAAGAAAATAATGCCAATACAATGTTGAACAAAGGCAATAGGGTTGGGAAATGTATTTTCAAACAGATTTCCAGTAAAGACGTTTCGTTCTCAGCATTGATCGACACTGGTTGTGATCTTTGTCTGATGCGTGCAGATGTCGTCGAAAAGATAGGAAATATCGAACTGAATGAGGAAAAGCATTGCTTAGTCGGAATTTGCAATAGCGAGCTTAGTACATTGGGTAGTTTTGTGGTACCAATTGAAGTAGACAGAATATTATTGTCAGTTCGTTTTCATGCTGTTAGAAGCTGCGATGTAAAATATTCGGCAGTAATTGGCAATACAGTGCTTGAATATGTGGATATGATATTTTCCAAAAATTGTGTAGAGTTTCGTCCAAAATGTCCGTTAAGGCAAACAAAGAAGTAGATGAGCAAAGTAAGCTGCCAATCAGTGAAGAAGCAGGGTTCGGGTTTTTTGAAGAGTTCAAAGATATGTGTTCGTACGTGGCAGAACTTGACTCTGTTAAAGATTTGTCACACCCAGAGGGTCCGATCGCAGAAACAGAAATGTCCTTGATCAACGATTATACACCAGAAATGAAACACAAATGTCCCATTGAAATGAAAATATGTTGAATGATGAGCATCCAGTTTTTGAACGTCCAAGACGCATTTAACATGTCGATAGGTCCACTGTAGACATGCAAATTGAGAAATGGTTGAAAGATGGGATTATTCAGCCAAGCATTTCAGAGTACGCGTCACCAGTGGTTCTTGTTTCCAAAAAATATGGTAACAAAAGATTGTGTTGTGACTATAGACGTCTGAATGCAAAGATTGCTAGGAATTGCTTATAATTCCCGCCAAGGATATTAATGAAGGCATTCAAAAGTTCAAACAAGTTTAAGAACGAGCTTCCGAATATAACTTGCAATTTAAGTGGAGCAAGTGCCAGTTTCTTAAGGCGAAATTTGATATTTTGGGATATGTTGTAGAAAACGGTACAATAAACCGTCTGAATAGAAAACCAAATATGTCCGAAATTACCCAATACCACATGACCAAAAGAGTTTTCAGCGTTTTTTGGGATTAACATCCTTCTTTAGAAGATTCGTGAAAGCGCAAAGCGTACTCAGGAGGCGATTGAGAAAACATTCTATATTCCGCAGCTATCAGTAAAAGTGCCCAAAATTGTTCAGACTTGTATTGAATGCACTGTTTCGGAAGGTAAAACAGGGAAAAAAGAAGGATTTTTGGCTCCAATTAGAAAAGAAGGGCATCCGCTAGGAACTTACCATGTCGATCATGTTGGCCCAATGACCCAGACATCTAAGAGCTACAATTATACATTTGTTGTAGTCGATGCCTTTTCAAAAAATGTTTGGCTCTATCCAACTAAAAATATGACTGCAGAGGGAGTTGTTGATCGGCTTAAAAAGCAATCAGATGTATTTGGAAATCCAAAGCGCATTATTTCGAATAGAGGAGCAGCTTTTATTTCTAATATGTTTAAAGAATACTGTGATGTTGAGGGAATACAACATGATAGCGACAGGTGTTCCACAAGGAAACGGGCATGTAGAACGCATGTTTATACCTATGCTGTCGAAATTATGTCATGAAAGCCCAAATCAATGGTATAAGCATGTTGATGTAGTGCAACAGGCAATCAACAGTACACCTCCTAGAAGCACTAAAGTTTCTCCATCTAGATTGCTAACCGGAGTTGAGATGAGATTCAACCAGATATCTTTTTTGCGTGAACTATTTGATGAATTAGACAGTGAAAGAGAAGCTACGCGTAAGGAAGCGCAAGAAAATATAAACAAGTTACAACAGGAGAATCGTAAAACGTTTAATAAGAATCGAAAAGTTGAAGTTAAATACAAGGTCGATGATTTAGTAGCAATTAAGCGAACGCAGTATGGCACCGGGATGAAGCTCAGGAGCAAATTCTTTGGTCCCTTTAAGGTAATTAATGTTCAATCTTACGGGAGAACATACCATGGAGGTCCTGGAAAGACTAAAACAGTGGCAGAGTATATGAAAAAATGGGAGTTTTAGATATAGCATTAAGGATGACGATCATTCGAGACGAATTAAGGTTAGAATGGCCGATTGTGGGAGTTAGTTTAAGACAAGTTGAATTGTAACATCTTATTTTAATCGATTATCATTTATTATTATTATCATTTGAATGCCAAAACTGAATAATGCAACTCTGAGTTATTTCGATTAAAGTGGCGGTGTAGCCGATAAGAAAACCGATAGGAGAATTCTTCTTCTTGGGTCGAGCTGAACAAGCAGGTTCACCGACGTTGCTCGCGACTTTAGAAAATATGTAAAACAAGCATCTAAAATTAAGCAAGAACTTATAAGAAATGCGACAAACTATCGCAAATTAAATAAATATTAAACATACTTAATCCATTTACCACTCGAAAATCCTACATATATGTAATACCTCACATATTTATTTTTATACCCTTAACCCATAAAATGGGTAAATAAGGGTATTATGGTTTTGTGCAAAAGTATGTAAGAGGCAGAAGAAAGCATTATAGTCAATTATAAATTTAAGTTACATACATTTCCAGGTTCGAATCCCGTCGTAGACCATCATATTTTATAATCGGTAAGTTTATTTGTATTCTATTTCTTCTTCTTACACTTGCATAATTTAAATTTAAATTACATTTAAATAATATATATAACAAAAGCTAATTTAACGTTTATATGATGGGCTTCGTGGGTATCTTTTTACCCCAGATTATTAGAATACTAGTCCATTTGGTCTGTTTTTTGACTAGTTCTGATGGCCTGTTTTATAGACTAGTCTACGTGGTCTGTTTTATAGATTATCTTTGGCCTAGTCAACGTGACTGCAGGATATTTATATATGTGTTATATGAGGGAAAATACATAAACTAATAATTTTTTCCACTTTTTTAAATTTATGGGAGGCAATGGAGATTCAGGTGAGTAAATGAGATAAGTCATTAACAAGGCCAATTATTAACCGATCTTTTTTCTTTCCCAGATTTTCAACAAAAAAAATTACTTTTTTTCAGGGTCTTAAACTTATTTGTGTCCCCCTAAAGTTTTTTTTTTGCTTCTCGAGCGTTCTTCCGATAGCTATAATATCATCTAAATATGCGAACGAGTGTGGCATCATCTCTGGTCCAATAACGCGACCCAACGCCCTCTGAAAAGTTGCCGGTGCTGAATGTAGCCCAAATGGCATTACTTTCCACTGATACAATCCTTTGCCTGGGACTGTAAATGCTGTAAGTGGTCGGCTCGCTTTCTCCAACGGGATCTGCCAGTACCCATCTTTCAGATCCAAGCTAGTGATGAAGTAGGCTTCACGTTGCTGGTGTAAATGTGGTGCACTCTTGGCAATAGATACGCTTCCTTAACGGATCTGCTGTTAAGTTGCCTAAAATCCACACAAAACCGCCATTTGCCATTTTTCTTTTTCATCATTACGATTGGTGCGCTGTGTGGGCTGTTGGATGGCTCTATGCAACCTTTCGCAAGGAGCTCCTCTACTTGCTGGTTGATTTCCGCCTGCTTTTTGGGTCTGTTTTTTGACTAGTTCTGATGGCCTGTTTTATAGACTAGTCTACGTGGTCTGTTATATAGATTATCTTTGGCCTAGTCAACGTGACTGCAGGATATTTATATATGTGTTATATGAGGAAAAATACATAAACTAATAATTTTTTTCCACTTTTTTAAATTTATGGGAGGCAATGGAGATTCAGGTGAGTAAATGAGATAAGTCATTAACAAGGCCAATTATTAACCGATCTTTTTTCTTTCCCAGATTTTCAACAAAAAAAATTACTTTTTTTCAGGGTCTTAAACTTATTTGTGTCCCCCTAAAGTTTTTTTTTTTATTGTCTCACCTGTTATCCGACCCACCTCCGTGGAGTTTGATACCGCCCATGTGCGCGGTCCGCTCCTTTTCACATGTTTTCCCAGTAGTTTACAGATTACAGGTGACACAAAATTTGTTTCAGTTTAAGGTCCGGTGGGAATGGCGATGGTGGCCTAGCGGGGCGCCAGTCTGGTGGTGGCGTCTCCGGCAGCGGCGGTGTGGCGAACCGCTCCGGGCTGGCTGGGCCCACATTCTCGTCCTCCGGGGTCGGCGGTGCCTCCGGGTGGCACATCCGGACCCATTCGCCCGGCGGCGACTCCTCTCGCCTTTCACCCACTGGACCAGCGTCGTACTCCACCTCCAAGTCGCTGCTTTCGAAGTCCTCGCCGTATGCCCGGCGCACCCACCCGCTCTTCCTCCAGCTCCTGGCGGCGACAACGCTCCCGTTCGGCCGCCTCCCGCACTTCAACAGATTCAAAAATGGGCGACGCCCGCAGCTCCAGCACATCTGGAGATGCCTCCCGCTGCGGCTCGGCGCGCGCATAGGGCTGTCCGGCCCAACGCCCTCGTCGCGCCACGTTTCTGCGCCCTCTGGCGCTGGCACCCATGGCCGCCGCGTCGACCACGCACACATCCCCCGCTGGTGTGCGAGAGTGCGCACGTGGGTCACGGCCCGACGCATGGGCTGCCCTTCTTGCTCCGGTGTTGTCGTTACAACTCTCCATTCTTACTTGTGAGTGCTCCGTTTTCTTTGTAAAAATATCGCAAAGTGACCGACTGTATGGTAGTCGGCACCTTTTATACCCCTACTCCGTACGCATGTGCAACAGTGTAGGTGTGCATGTTACGGTATCCTTCCCGCCTGCGATCGCCATGTTTTGTCAGCGCTCTCTTTGCGATATCGCTAACCGTTTCCATTAACTGTTTTCCTAGCAGCGTTTGCTTCGCACACCTTTCGCCGCGTTCAGGTCCGGTTTTTGTAATGCCCTTGGTTGGGCCGTGGCTCTTATTATTATTTTTTTTTCTCTGCCATCCATTCTTCCCGCCCACACATTCATTGTTGTCTGTTATTTTTAATAAATATGTAATATCTTACATATTCATTTTTATTATTTATAGAATATGTAATACCTTACATATTTATTTTTGTTATTGTTTTTAATAATATGTAATACCTTACATATTTATTTATATTATTTATATATATGTAATGCCTTACATATTTATTTTTGTTATGGTTTAATAAATATGTAATACCTCACATATTTATTTTTATTATTTACATATATGTAATACCTTACATATTTATTTTTGTTATGGTTTAATAAATATGTAATACCTTACATATATATTTTTATTATTTATATGTAATACCTTACATATATATTTTATTATTTATATATGTAATACCTTACATATATATTTTTATTATTTATATGTAATACCTTACATATATATTTTTATTATTTAAATATGTAATACCTTACATATATATTTTATTATTTATATATGTAATACCTTACATATTTATTTTTGTTATGGTTTAATATATATGTAATACCTTACATATTTATTTGTATTATTTATATCTGTTAAATGTGTTGAGAAAATATTTAATATGTATTAATACATATTCACCCTTTTTTTTCCAAAAAAACAAATCAACTAATGATTTTTTTTATTTATGGGAGGTGACGGAGATTCAGGTGAGTAGATGAGATACGTCCTTAACAAGGCCACTTATTAACCGCTCTTTTCTTTTCCAGATTTTCACCACAAAAAAAAAATTACTTTTTGTTCTAGGGTCTTAAAATAATTTGTGCCCCAAAAATTTTTTTGTTATTATCTCACCCGTTGTCCGTTCCACCTCCGTGGGGTTTTATGTCGCCTATGTGCGCGGTCCGTTCTTTTTCCCCAGTTTTCCCCTGTAATATAAATAATTACAGGCGATATAAAATTTATTATTGTATGTGGTCCGGCAAATTTAGGAGCAAGCTTCGCAGCGAATCCTTCCGCTGCATTTGACAGGTGGTGTTGTTTCACCCACACCTTGTCTCCCATGGAGGGTTTCCACTGCCGTCTCCGTAGGTTGTAATGCCTTGTTTGGTCTTGAGCGGCCTTTTCCAAACTCCTGTGCACCAATTCAAAAACTTCTCTTTTTTTTGCACCGTCGCTGGGTGTTTGAGTCGGTTGCCCTGTGCCGAGTGTAATGTGTCGTACAGTGCATTTGGCAGCCTTGGTTCACGTCTTTGCGTGATAAACGCCGATACGCCGATGCGCCGAGACGCCGATACGCTGGTGTTAATGGCCAGTGATAACTCTGGCAAAAATTCATCCCAGCACCGCTGGTTATCTTTAGTATATTGTGCGATCATTGTTTTTACCGTGCGGCTCGCACGTTATCTGGGATTCTCTTGCGGTGTGTACTGTGCCGTAAATTGGTGTCGCACTCCCAATTCTTCGAGAAAGCGTTTGAAGGTTTTACTCGTAAATTGCGTTCCGTTGTCCGTTATGAGAACTTTTGGCACCCCAAATCGTGCCAAAATTCTCTCTCTGAATCCCTATTGCAAAGTGGCTGTGGTTGCGCTCCTCAGTGGAACCAACTCAGTCCACTTAGAGAAACGGTCAAACATCACCAATAGCATTGTGTTGCCGTGTTTTGATCTTGGCAGTGGGCCAACAAAATCAAATCAGAGCTCTTCAGGAATTTTTGTCAACATCTTTCCTGCCGCTGCCATTTGACTTGGCTTGTATTGTTGACATGTTTCGCAGTTGTGAACATATGTGCGTACCAGCGTGACCGTTCCAGCAGCGACGAAAAATACTACTTTTTGCTAAAAAATATACCAAATATACTTTTTCAAAGTTAATTAAATACAACGAAAATACCATGAAAAATGTCTTTTAAAATGCCCGTGAAATTAAATTTAATGTGTACAAAGAAAACAAATGTTTTAAAAGTAATATCTTCATCTCTTTAAATGATTTTTTTTATTGATATTCAACATCTTAAAATTATCAAATAGAAATAAACAACAAAAAAATAATAAAGAAAGGAACTATTTGCTTTCGTAATAACATGAATTAAGTCTTAAATTAAACCTCAAATTATTTCTTAATTAAACAATATAAATAAGACACTGTTTCTTCCTTATGCTTTACAAACTTAAAAGCCTTCTTAATTTTCTTCATCAGAACTTTCTAAGTTTATGAAATCCAAATTTTTTAAACATTTTTCCATCAGGAACAAAATTATTACAGCCATTTTCTCGAAGAGCTTGCTTTATTTGAATAATTTTAGCAACATTTTCATTTTTAAATCGATTGCGGGTATTCGTTTTAATTTGATTCATTTGCGAAAATAAACGTTCGCATGAAGCATTTGAAACTGGGAGGATAAGCATCGCCTGCGCAAACTTGGAAATATTCGAACATTTGTACATATTGTTTACGTCGCGTATTTTGCCGATTTCAAACCAAAATGTGTCGCATCCTGGGCGGTCTTCAACTAAAGCTTTTACCGCTTCGTCTGACTTCATCAATCTATACTCGTTGTCAATTGTTTGTGGGTCATTTACTAAGTTTGGAAAACGTTCAAATAGCTTTAATAACGAATTCCACTTTGGATTGACACATTCGTTTGGTTCTAAGAAGCTCAGAGTTTTTAAAAAAGTATCTTGCAGAGGCAACCTTTTTTTAAGTTGAACACTTAACTCAATTAAAAATAGTTGCGTGCGTTTAAAAAATACGTTTATGTCATCTTTTTTATACTTATGGGCTGTAAGTTCAGAAGAAACTTTAACTCCAAGATACATATCTTTTAATTCTACAAAATTTACTGTGCTTGTTGGATCTATTGCATTAAGATCTATATTATTGATATAACCGTCTTTCATGTAAGAAGATAAAATGTTTTTATAAAATTCTGACATAGTTTTGTAAAAGAAACTAACTACTGACTTGCCAGATTGAAATATAATGTTAAACTTATTAACTAAAGCAAGAATATAATCAAGGAAATGAAAATAGAGTTTTACAATTGGGTTTTTGAGATTTATAAGAATATATTCGGCTGACAGATTTTTACTCAATGAGGGCATCCCACTGTTCCAGTAAGCGTGCCACACAAGCTTGAAAAGAGAGCCACCGTATTTCATAGTGGTTTAAAATGTTGTGCTCTGCAGAATTAAGAAACTGTTGAAATTCCTTAAACTTCCGACGACGCTTTGAACTTTTTGAAAAATAGTTATATGTTTCTTTGACGGTTTGTTCCAAATTTCTTGGAAGCTCTTTGCAAGCATAACTGGATGCAAGTGCTGCGGAATGGCAAACACATTTGACAAAATAGCAAGATTTGTTTACAGCTTGAATTTTTGCCATTACACTGTTCCGCTCACCATACATTACGTTGGTTGTATCTGCAGCGAAACCAATGATGTTATTTAAACTAAAGTTGTAACGTTGCAATCCATTGCTTAGTGCTCCAAAAATATCTTCAGCTTTTTCTCCCTCCAAATCCACAGAAAAGAAAAATTTTGTTTGCGCGACGTTGTCGAAGAACATTACTGCACACGCCAACACCTTTGTGCAGGTTACGTAGGTTGATTCGTCGATAACGATAGAAAACACAGATTTTCCAGTGGGAGCGACGCTTCGTCTTATGCTCCCGATAAGGGAATCGTTCATAGCAGGCGCCAGTACGCTATAAGCCAGCGAAGCTGTTTTTGTGCGTTTGCAGGAAAATGCTTTCGCAATGGCGCTATCGGGAAACGCATTGTTTATGACGTCACTTATGTGATCCATAGCCCGCATGGGAATGTTGTGCTCAGCGACTGCAGCAGCAAACATTAACTCAGCCTTCTTAACGGCGCCAGACAGAGTGCTCTCCGGGTCTTTAAAATACATATCAACCTATTAGAAAAGATTATTTAAAATTATGAATGAAATACTAATAAAAAGTACTTACTTTAGATTTGCCGCAGAAAAATTTGATTTTTTCCTTATGTTTCTGTGTAGCTGCGTGTTGTTTAATTGACGCCAGTCTGCTCATTATTTTACATTGGCAAGCCTTACAAAAGGCATCCATACTGTTGTCGCTTCGACCGAGCCACTTACTATTTTCAGGTATTGCCTCCCACTCAACGTGATAATTTTGTTTTTTACCTTGCTATTGCTCATGATGAAATTGATAAAAATAGCAGTCAATTAAATAGAGTGAATGCACGCGCGCTTTTTTAGAGAAATGTGACCAAAGAGAAAATACCATAAAATACCACGAAATCAAGAAAAAATACCCAAATATACCAATATACCATAAATATACAAATGTGTGAAATCAGGTCCCAAAATATACCAAAAAGTATATAAAATACCACGTTCGGTCACGCTGGTGCGTACGTCCCTGTATAAGCCTGGCCAGTAGTAGCGTGTCGCTACTCTTGCTATCGTTTCCCGGCTTCCAAAATGACCGGCTGTGGCTGCGTCGTGTTTTTCCCTTAATACATCCTTCCTTTTACCTTTGGGTACACAAAGCTTCCAAACTTCCACATCTCCGCCTCCAGCGCGATGTGGGATGCGCCTTTATAGGTTGCCTTTTTCCTCCATGTAGTCCTGATATATGCTGGGGTTTTGCACGATTTCCTTTTCAATTTTGTAACTATTTGCAGTTTGCGTTGTCTGCCTCCATCCTTTCTGTTGTCATTTTTACAAGGCAGCATGTCTCCGCAAGTGGCTGTCTCGAAGGTGCATCGGCTACGACATTGAGGTTACCTTTACGGTATTTGACTTCAAAATCGTATTGTTGCAGTTCAAGCGTACAACGCACTATTCTGCCTGTTGGACTTTCAATCAAGTTAATCCACTTCAGCGCCATGTGGTCCCTTTTAACCACAAAGTGGTAGCCTTCCAGGTATGGCCGCAGCTTTCTGATTCCCCACACTATGGCTAGACACTTTTTTTCAGTTGCCGAATAGTTCATTTCGGCTCCGTTTAGTGTCCCACTGGCGTACGATATTACCCTTTCACCTTGCTCTGAAGGTTGGGTCAATATCGCACCCAGGCCATAGTTACTTGCATCCGTCTGCAAGCAAAATGCTTTTGAGAAATCCGGGCATGCAAATACTGGGGACTGAGACAGCTTCTCTTTGACTGTGTCAAATTCTACTTGCCGTTCTTCAGTCCACTCCCATTTTGCGCCTTTTTTCATTAATGCGTTCAGAGGTGCTACTTTAATCGCAAAATCTGGTACGAAGCGCCTGTACCAAGATGCCACGCCCAGGTGTTGTCGTAACTCCTTTGCGTTGCTTGGCGGCTTCAGTTCTGCGATTGCAGCTACTTTCTCTGAATCTGTGCGAATTCCTTCCTCTGTGACTCTGTGGCCCAAATACTTCAACTCTTTTTTAAAAAAATCACATTTGTCCACGTTGATGCGCAGATTTGCTTCCCGCAGCCGCCAAAATACCTCTTTGAGATTTGACATATGCTTCTCGAGCGTTCTTCCGATAGCTATAATATCATCTAAATATGCGAACGCGTGTGGCATCATCTCTGGTCCAATAACGCGACCCAACGCCCTCTGAAAAGTTGCCGGTGCTGAATGTAGCCCAAATGGCATTACTTTCCACTGATACAATCCTTTGCCTGGGACTGTAAATGCTGTCAGTGGTCGGCTCGCTTTCTCCATCGGGATCTGCCAGTACCCATCTTTCAGATCCAAGCTAGTGATGAAGTGGGCTTCACGTAGCTGGTCTAAAATGTGGTGCACTCTTGGTAATGGATACGCGTCCTTAATGGATCGGCTGTTGAGTTGCCTAAAATCCACACAAAACCGCCATTTGCCATTTTTCTTTTTCATCATTACGATTGGTGCGCTGTGTGGGCTGTTGGATGGCTCTATGCAACCTTTCGCAAGGAGCTCCTCTACTTGCTGGTTGATTTCCACCTGCTTTTTTGGGTTTTTGGGAAAATAGCGCTGCTTGATAGGCCTGTCGTCGCGAATTACAATTTTGTGTTCTCTAATTTGTGATGTGCCCTTAAGGTGCTCGAAGGCTGCGTCTTTCCGCAGTAGAAATTCATTAATTTCTGGGTCTTTGTGTAGACTTTTGCTTTCAATAGGTGGATTTTTAAAATCGTGTGTAGCTATGTATTGTTCAGTTGTTTTCTGGACAACTGCCACCGACAGTCTCTCCTCCAGCCTCCCAAACTTGTGCCGTCGTGCTGGGATGGTGACCACCAGTCCCACACACTGCAACACTATGCCCATGCTAGTTAGAAAATCCCAGCCCAGCACTAAATCGTCTATCACACCAGGCATAATTAGCAACGCTATTTCCAAGCTGCGATGCCCGAGTCTTACTTCGACCGTTATTTGCTCTGTTGTCTTGCTGCTATGTCCGTCTGCTAATTTCCTCCAGCCTGCAGTGTTCAGTCTACAAGCTAGATCTACGCTAACGAACCTGCTTGTAGCCCCTGTATCAACTGTAGCTTTATGCTCAAAATCACCGATCCATACGGTGGTAGTCAACTGCGTCCCTGCGTCTTTTAGGTGACCGACTAGCGTCTCGGGGCGGACCTTGGCGGTTTCCGCTCGCCCCTCGATGTTGCACGCCGCTGGCCGTTTCCCGACTGACAACATAGTGCTGAGCGCTGCCCGATTCTGCCACAAACCCAGAAAAACTCCAGCATTGGGTTTCGGCACTCTATCGCCCAGAGTCCCTCCTGCCCACACACGCGACATGCCCTTCTGGGTTGTTAATGTGTTTCGGGGCAGGATTTTGCCGAGTCCTAGGTGTTAGACTTGGCCGTCCGTGCATTCCTGCTGTGTACTGGTTCTGCTTCTCCATGGCCACAAATCGTGTACGATTGGCACGACTCTGATTGTGATCACGTCCATTTTGCTGCGTGTCTCGGTGTTGTTGAGACTGTTGTTGATGTGGCTGTATTGTGGAGTGGAGTTTGTTGGTTTGTAGCGCTTTGTATTCTCAGTTTCAGCCTACCCTTTTCTAGTTCTTCGAACTCTTCTGCCAGTTGCATCAGCTGGGTCAAATTCGAGAATCGTGCGCAAGTCAGGAAGGTTGTTGCTGTATATGGTGCACACTTCCTTCTCTGTTGAGAACCGCAGGGGTCTCTCATCAGAGTCTGCATCTCCACCATGTAGACTTAGACTTTAGACTTTTTCCACGTGCTTTAAGAATTCGAGAGGCTTCGATAGTCCATCGAATCGAAAGCTCCACTCTCGAACTTGTTTGGCTACTTTTTGGTATTCACTTGCCCTTGCATTTGTCGGTTCATGTGTGTGGGTGTCGTTGCGCTCTCCTGGCTGTTGGGTTGAATTCCAAGGCGATCGGTGAGATTCCTGTAGATCCGGCGCCCGAGCCGCCGCGCCGACAAACTCCTTTTCCTCTTCGTATTCCCCTTCCTCGCGCATTAATTCGATTTCTTTATTCGGTGACTGTCGGCTGTATGTTTTCACCAGCTCGCTAATGCGAACGCTGTATGGAAGATTATTCTCATTTTGACTTACCCAGTCTCCGAATCGTCTTCGATTATTTTCGACAGTGCCTTCAAGCTCCAAACCGAATTCCACTCCGCATTTCACTAGTGCATCCTTTTTCAAATTGTTCACCCACGCATGAACCCTATTGTAACTCTTTTATATGTATAATTCTAGCAAAAGCTATGTGATATTTGCCGTAGATCCACAGTTGGGCGCCAGTTGTAACGAACATAAAGTAGTCACGCGGTTTTAGCTGGGCTAACTCTCGCGGTGCTGAGGGTACGTGCCAACAAATTTATTTTTGTGGCGGCTACGGTAATGATGACACATATATTTTAAATTTTACACATATATTTAACTGCACTCTCTGATAGTTTCACGTTTGGTTTTTACAATTCATTTGTACACGTAAGTTATAAATATTAGAAGAGTTTACGAAATCGTACGGATCTTGTGTCGTGGTTTTATTTATTTCCACTCTTACTGACTTGTCGCTCTGTCATAGACGGCTCCTTTTATACCCTTCTGCTGCCTCGCTGGACCGGGGCCTGTCAGTGCTGCCAATGTCGCCCCAAGGGCAAAGGTGACGTGATCGTTCCAGTGAGTTTTGCATAGCAACAACGGTTTCTCTCCATTGCTGATCACGCCTGCCGCTGGTGTGAAGGTGATCACTATATTCCGTGGATGCACCTCTCACACACCAACGGCACTTTGCCACGACTTTTACGGACGTGTTTTGCGGCTCTCATGTGCCAAACACGTACCTTAGCGCTGACATCCTGTGTCAGGGCGAGACAGCATGTGAATTCGCCGCAACTCAGGTCCGGTTGCGGCAATTCATGTAAAAGAATTCTGTGAGGCGCTAAAGATAAATATGGCTCCTCAAAAGTGTGATAGACTTCTCGGGAACTAGTTGTAGCGGCAGGGTAGAATTTGACAAATTTCGTAAAGGCATCAATGACAACATGAAGATATATTGTCCTAGACGGTGTGGACGGAAGGGATCCCAAGTGGTCAATATGAAGAGTATCAAATGGCAGAGGGGTTTTCGGAATGCTATGCAGGTTAGCATTACTATTATTAGCGGAAGGGGAATAGTAAGTACATTTGTGGCAATTTAATAAGTTCTTAATGTAAGATTTCATAAACGGAAACCAATAATGTTTTTTAATCTGTGTACAACACTGATCAGTGGCCAGATGGCCTAACTGCTCATGCACTGTTCGTATGACACTGTTAATCATTTCGGAAGGGACATGAAGCTGAGGTAAGTCAGTCGGTGATCGGCGACACACGACACCATCTTGCAACTCAAAACCAGCAACCTTTTTGGTTCTCCAGGTCACTCCGGAGTTTGACAGTTTCTGGATCACGGTTTTGCGTAAGTTGTAGTAGGATATCCAGGTTCACATCGTCCACATACGCAGAAGTTTGTAGTCTACTAAGTGCATCAACATGAGGCATACAAATACCGGACCGATGTACAATGGTATAGTTATAATTTTCTAAAAGTAATGCCCAGCGGTCAATTTTCGCGGAAGATCCACCATTCTTAAGGGTTAACGCTAATGAATTGCAATTTGTAATTATCTTAAATGGAATGAACTTTAGGTATGTCTCAGGTACGACTTAAGGCGTACACAATAGCCAGGGTTTCCAATTCATAACTATGCAATTTGGATTCTGGGACGGAAGCGATCTTCGAAAAATAACACACTGGATGAAATTTATCATCAGTATGTTTCTGCAGGAGCATCGCTCCAAAACCGGTGGAACAAGCATCACAATGTAATTCAGTTTCAGACTTCGGCTTATAAATAGACAGCACCAGTGACTCGATAAGTTTGGACTTTAGTCATCAGAAAAACATAGTGGCGCATAGTTAATTTTGGCTATGCCAAGACTATGATACCCTTCACACAGCCAAATCAATACTCCCCCCTCTTATGTTTCTGTGCAGTTGTTGGTAATTTTTCGCTAATATTTTTACTCTTGAGCGTCATTTACTTGTTCGTTTTCGACAAAAACAACATATTGACATGTAGGTACTTGAAAGTGCACGACAGAGACAACAATTGATAGTACGATATGGTAAGCAACATGATCTAAGCAATCTGTGAAAGTTTCATCAAGATCGGTTAAGCAGTTTGGCCGGAAATCGTGTTGATATGGTAAATTTATATGGTGGCTATATCGTAGAATGCTCCGATCGGGATGAAATTTCATAGTGAACAAACCCGACATGATCTAAGCAATCTGTGAAAGTTTCATCAAGATCGGTTCAGCAGTTTGGCCGGAAATCGTGTTGATATGGTAAATTTATATGGTGGCTATATCGTAGAATGCTCCGATCGGGATGAAATTTCATAGTGAACAAACCCGACATGATCTAAGCAATCTGTGAAAGTTTCATCAAGATCGGTTCAGCAGTTTGGCCGGAAATCGTGTTGAAACAGACAGACGGACAGACGGACAGACGGACAGACGGACGGACGGACGGACGGACGGAAATCAATTCCTGAGCTCGTCCTGATCATTTTGATATATAGTTTATGGGGTCTCCCATCATTCCTTTAAGGCGTTACAGATTCATGACAAACTCAATATACCCTGATTCACATGTGAAGGGTATAAAAATAAGGGCATCTTTTTGCAGCAAGCGCGACATTGAATAAGCAATTTTGGCAAAGTTGGGTACAAAACGGGGGAAGTAAGAAAAGAGACCCAAACAGCGTTGCAATTCTTCCTATCCCGGGGTTCCAGCAGACTTTTTATAGCTTGAAGGTGACCTGGTTTCGGGGTGATACCAGAAGAGTTCGCTAAATACCCCAAATACTCCAACTCTTTGTGCGCAAAACGACACTTAGACAATCTAAAGCGTAACCCATTCACTCGTAAGGTATAAAGTGCCTCTTCCAACACTTGCAGATGGGTTTCAAAATCACTCGACGCGATAATATGTCGTCCATATAAATCACTAATTGACCTCTATTGATCAAGTCCTTCAACACAAAGTATACAAATCTAGCGAAAACTGGGTGACCATTGCATAATCCGAACGGCATGCGTACGTATTCAAATTGAACATCAGGTGTTACAAAGGCAGTGTTTGACATTTTGACATGAAGAAATCCACTTTCTGCATTTAGTACAGTAAAGTACGATTTGCCCCCCAGATGTTCAACACAATCCTCTAACAGCGGAATTGGGAAGTGGTCACGGACAGTTATTTTGTTCAACGGGCGATAATCAACACACTTCCTTAAGGTATTATCTTTTTTTCTAACGGGCACTACAGCGGAAGCGTAAGGGGAACTACTATGACGGATAATGCCGGCAGCTAATAAGTCATCACATGTTTACCGCACTTCGTTGCGCTCAACGAAAACATTGATGGTCGGTACATCTAGTTTAAAAATACAAAGAAAACATATACACCAATACACTCTGATAGAGCTCACACCAATAGTGCTTTAATTTTCGAGCATTTCACTGCCCCGAAAGCAAAGATGTTTAGACATGAAAAAATGTGTCAGAAAAAAGGCCATTATAATTAATGGGTTCATTAATTTTTATTTGGAGGGGGGCGTGTAGTTAAAGTGACAGCCACTTCCTGTTCTAGACGCCCCAGTTTCCTACTTCTAACAGGATTCAGTCCAGCGTTCCTTGTCCAAGGACGAGAGCCGAGACTGCCAGGAGCATTATACGACTAGGGCGAAGCAGTAACTCTTCATTTTTCAGACAGCGAGGGATAACACTCAGCGAGTATCAGTGGAACAGGGCAATCTACGGCGACGCGATCGTAGATCAACCATAGGAAGGCTGGTACTAGTAAAGCAACACGTTCTATCGAAAGCCAACGACGGATTTTCCGCTAAACTAGCCCCACGTTACGAGGTTACTTAGTTCACAGCTCCAAACATAGCCAGGGTCCCACACACAGAAACTGGCCAACGGCACACTGCTTCCAGGTAACCATCACTCCATCTGGCATCGTCAAAATCCACTTATACCCGCGTAGCAAGGGGGGTGTGACGAAACACAATTTTATAAGATTAGAAAGTGTAAGTGTGGTTGTGGGTAGTCAGATTTAGTAGTATTAAGCGCTAATTAATACTAATAATTAATACTAATAAATAACTAATAAATACTAATAATAAGCTTTGTTTTTTTGAAATATATAAATAAGGCACGTGGTAGTCATTGTAAACATTAATAACGGTACCCCCTAGCAGCAAAGATTGGAAAGCAGAGCAATCACAAAGCAGCAGAAGCATGGCACGAGCCAGAAAACGACGACAGCGTAGCCATCAGCTGAAGAAGCATAGCATACGCGAAACGGCGCGGGCACACGAGTAGAAAATAAAGACAACAAGGATAACAGCAACTATAACAACAAGGACAACGACTATCGAGGAGCCAGATCGGAAAAAACAAGATTTAGAACCGATACAAAAAGTGCCGAGGTAAGCGAGTCTGCAGTATTCTCTACCCCGGTCTGTTATCCCTCTAAGGTATAATAACCATCCTTACAAGTATTAAAACATCCATTAACAGCAGACGCGTCTTGGTTGTGTTAGGTATCTTTATTGAATGATTCTTGAATATCAATTCTAACTTAGGGCTGGCCACTGCTTTGGCAGAGAAGTCAGCGCAAGAGCCGTACACAGTTTTGTATATAATTAAATGAGCATACACATACGTATGGTAACTGGTCTAAGCGTGAGACGCGGCATCATTGTGCGCGTTGCATTCTTACGCGATCATGTAACCAGCACTGGGTGCTTGGCTTATTGTTTATGCAACGACAAAGTGTCATTGCTCGATTTTATGTTTAGACAACAACAAAATGTTGCTCTTTATTATATTTGAATTTATGTGGATATATGTGTATACTACATCTCCCGCCTTTTCAAAACTAACGTAATATAATGAAGTTATTTTGAAAGTGTATTTATGGCTAGTTTTTAATATATATTTACATATGGTTAATTAATTATATTGTTATGTGTGTATTAAAGGATTTTTGAAAAAATTTACTTTTTATAAAATTTTTTTATTGTAAAAGTAAAAGCTTTTTATACTTTTAGAAATATGTTGTTTAGTTTTATAAAATGATTTATTATCTTGTGGTTGATCAGGCCAAAATATTATATATAATAATAGACTATGCTTGAGCTAACCTATGTGTTGAATATTTTAATTCTATTTTTGTTCACGGTTTGTGTTTTTTTCTTTCCTACGCCTTTTATACTCGATACCGAAGGTAAAGAGTATATGGGTTTTGTGCAATGTCCGTCATGGTGTCTGTCCGTCTGTCCGTCCGTCCGTCTGTCCGTCTGTCCGTCCGTATGTGTGCAAGTTTTTTCCACACCCTTCAAGCTAGGGACTTGAAACTTTCCAATTCTCTTTTCTGTGGGATAGTAAATTAAAGTGTCAAGATTGGGGTTCTACGATAACTGGGGGGCTGGCAAATTCGATAATGCATTCGATATACTTCAGTTAGGAAGACGCAGAGAGAGCCACACATGATTCGTCAGCATACACTGCTATACTTCAGCCGAGGAATGATGGAGACTGAGACACTCACTTATGTGTCTACAGTCACACGTAACTCGAGGCGTACTAGACTAATCCCCGAAAAAACTTGCACATGTCATGGCACTGAGCCGACGCCCCATGTCGCGCCCACATGGCCGCCCGCTCACGAGACTTATATTGTAAGAGTCAAGAATAGAGACCTATATCTCGCCGCGCCCCAGTTTTTGAGCGTGTAGCCACGAAGTTTGTCGCGTGGGCGCAGGGATCTCCGGCGCGTGATGAGAGCGCCCCTAAGAAAAGCTGGAGTCACAGAGTTTGGATGCCCACGCGGCACCGTCCAGCTGCCACTCAGCTCCCCAAGATGCCCTCATTTACGCTTCGTTCAGAAAACTTGGGACTTGCTGTGCCAATCTCTTCCAGAGTACTGGTAGCCCGCGCCCTATCTCTAAAGTTTGGTAGGAAAGATCAGCTGGTCAATCGACCACACTTTCCCCCAGGACAATCTGCCACTCAAAGTTTGTGGAGGCCACCGCCCAATCCATTCCTGCCTCCCCTCCCCACCTTATACCAACCTTTGAGCTAGTATGTGACACATACCAAAATTTTGGGTATCGAAGCCTACCTATTTCTTTTCCGGTAGCCTCATTTTGGATCTATTTCCACATAAGGTACCGGCAGCATTGTAATTATTTGAATTGGCCATGCCATACGACTCCATTCACCTTGTACCGCAACACCCCACAAGCCCCACCCCTTTTCCCCTATCTTGTATACAAACTGTCGAGCTAGATCCATCACAGCCATCTGTCACTTCTATAATGTTTGGTATGCGCCTTTCTATCGAGCTGCACGAGAATGCTGGAATTGACTAGTCACAGCATCTGATTTTGACGACGATACGGCACGCCAACGAATAATGTTGAGCAGGCCAGGTCGCGCACTTTTCGATAGGCGGCCATAGAGGCAGTATTGGGTGGGCCCCCCTTTCACCCACTTTTTACACGGCTTCAAGCTAGAGTCACCTGTAGGCATCATTGCGATACATTGATGAGCCTAGCATTTTTGTGAGCAGTCCCCAAGTATCAGTGTCACGGTCTAACTTGACACCATTCTGGATGGGTGCCATCAGCGCTCACAACCAATATAGCCGCCCCAGCCCCATGGAGTCCTCCCGGTTGTGACTCTCGACCTGCTATACATATTGACTGCGGGAGCGCTGGAGTGCAGCCAAATATTGGTGGCAGTGAGGACGGTCCAGCATTGATGCCGGTTGTCGTCATTTCTCGGACGGGGTTAGTCTGCAGCAAAAAATGAGTTGCGATGCCAGCCTGCATCAGCCAACCATAATCTGCCCGCAGCCACCCCTTTCCCCACCTTAGACCAAAACTTCGAGCGCTACGAAGTCACCACAGGGCTATGAAGATAGGCAATTGGACCATCCCACATTAGATATCTGCACCAAACCAGTTGAATGCCGACCTGCCCAACCATAACGCGCGTCGCCCTTATGCCCGCCTCTTCCCACTTTTGTGCTGAAACTATTGTAGCGTGATGATCGTTTTTCAGCACGATAATTTCGCAGGTTTATTCGAAGTATGCCAGCCACCACAGATTGATCTGCATCCCACACTGGAACCGGGACCCTTTCCCTTTTGACAGGCTCTATTTCACTTTTATCTCCTTATATCTTATAATTAAGGAGAATGAGACTGGTAAAAGATTTTTATATGTCTCTAGCTGGGTAAGTGCGATGTGTGATCTCGACAGTAACTCTGCGTTTGCAGTACAGAAGGCACGACTGCGGAACCACACGTTTACCCAGACCACTATGTTTTCTATATGATTTCATAGTACTGGACTATGACTTATCATATGATTCGTGATGGCATTCGCACAAATGCCAAGTCTAATCTATTCTATTACCTTCTTTCGGAGCGTATGCAGCTGTATGCCATGACTATTCCCTAGTCATAAGATAACAACTGCATGGACAATTATGTTCCTAGTTAATCGTTATTACGCCACTGCACTCTAGACTTTTTATCTAGCATGTCTAGTATTTCCGTTATTTGTTTCTCATATGTCTCTCAGGTCATTTTTGTCTCGATTTGGAAGCAAGATTCTAGGTCTAAACTTACAATTCTGCTTAGCCTAATCAATCGATGTTGTCATGTATCTGCGCTACTCTATTCTCGCTCTAGTCTATGTAAAATTTTCTAGCACAAGTGGACAGACACTAGACAAGACTGAAGCGTACTTCGGAATGAGGTATTCATGTAACTGATCGATTACGGAGTAATCGTATTGAAACACTACTACGGTGAATAGTAATTCAACCCTAGGCTGTCCCACCACTCGTCATCACTTGTCAATCCCCCCCCACCCCCCCTGATAGGATTATTAATGATACGCAACGCATAGAAATATCAGTTAGTATGGTCAGCGATGTGCATCGCTTCTTTTTCATATCGGCTGCGCTTCCGTAAGTCTGGTCAGTCCGCTGAAGGTGCGCGGTCGAGTGTATCATTCACTTAAAGTCAATAGACTTGCAAGGAAGTCATTTCATTAGTATAGCTTTGGTGTATTCCCGAGTACAGCCATGATTCCGTTATGAACGTCTTCTAGGGACCCGATACGTCTCAGATACACAATAAATTCTATGACCATAGCGCTCCTCCTCCATGCACACACAACAACCACATCTGGCTACTGTGTTGTAGCACTTTTATCAGCTACTGGCCAGTCGTATACTACGAAGATGTTCAGTGCAGCATCAGCCTGACTAATGATGATCGTGCAGTATCTCATTAGACATTGCTGCACTGTACGAGGTAAGGGACCAAGTCGGTACGTCATCCTAACACACAGTGCTCAAAAGCGCTTGTACTTAGGTGTGACACTGTAGATAATCATGGGTGCGTTGTTATGTGAGATCTGTCAGTTTGTGCCGTGGTCGCAGTTTAGACACGTTTTTCACACATACTTCTGTTAAAGTCTTTGTCGTTTAGTATGGCAGCAGTAGTAGCGCTATTTGCTTAGATTTAAGCAGGGTTTGCGTACGTATCCCTCGTCGCTTTCTGGCCCATGACCCTTCATCATGTGGATCGTGCTGGTATGCCAGAGACCAGGATTTCCTTATATTTGATTTATTTGCTCTATGCGACAAACTCACCTGTTCTTGTAGGAGCGCATAACTCTTTCCATTGTTCATAATATGACGTCAGGCCCATCTATTAGTCACTACATTCCTAAGGGATACTACATGCCACTATCCGAAAAAGTGTTGCATCGTATGGATGGACGAATCCTTCGTAAGTGAATGATTTGATAGGCGCGTATTACCCGCGCTTCGATGAAGTACAGACCTTTGAAAATAACTTTCTCTCATAAATCGGAAGGCTAGTGCTATCATGAAGAGTACATGCCAATCACTTAATCCCGGACGGTAAATAGCAGATAGAGAGATAATTTTAGCATAATTCTCACCCCTTGCTTCTAGCACATTACAATTAGCTTTTACCGGATTGATGTGGTTATCACGAACTCACCTGAGTACTAGTTGTGTGCATTAGGGCATCCCGAGCTTCTCTTGGACGAGCTTAGGCTTCTTTTCTGTCCTGATCTTAGCGGCTTTTTTGGTCATATTTTTGTTTTTCATCTGTCGCAGATGTTTTCCTGTGTCATTTGTGATGACCTTAGCAGTGGACGCTCACGCTCTATATTTGTCGTGACATTTCTGCTAACAGAGTGCTCTTAGCGATGTATTCATAGATAAGCAGTCATGCATTACACGGGCGGGTCATGCCTTCACCCTTGAGGTATTCTACTCGTGAAATTGAACTATTCTTCTTATCGCATCACAGGTCGCTGATATTCTCATAGTCAGTTGTTGACGGAGTAGAGTTACATTCATTGACAATAGAAAGAGGTAGGTAAACTGTATCACTGGTCTCCAAGGGCTCTGGTTATTACTGAAGAAGATAGCCTACTACACGCATAAACGTCATGCTGTCACCACAGACCGAGACGAAGGCCTTCTGCGTATCCTGCCATCAGTGTACTGAGTTGCACCGGTATATGACCAGTACCCTGACCTCTGCATAGGTGTTTACTGGCTCTACTCCTCCCGTGTGAGGCAATATGCTTTTGCGACCATGTAATGCAATGCGGCTTTTAATTGCATAGCCCCCAGTTTTAACTCGTGAGGTAGTACGAGAACCCACCAAAACACCCCTATTGCACGCTTTACCTTGCATCTGTGGTTATGCAAAATTCTTTGCTGAAGTCAGGGTATTGTAACAATGTAGGCTTCATTAATGCCTTTTTAAGTATTTGAATGCGTCTTCGCATTCTTTTGTCCATTCGAATTGGACATTCTTTTTGCAAAATCTGGTCAAATGACGTGATTATTGTGGCGAAGTTATGAATAAATCGTCTGTAATAATTACAGAACGCGACGAAACGTCGTGCGCTATCCGCATCAGTTGGAGTTGGAAATATTTTAATAACATCATATTTTTGTCATCAGGGAGGATGCCATGCTCTGTGCACTTATGCCCAAGGAATGTAACCTTGTGCATGAAAAACGAGCATTTCTCTGGATTTAATTCTAAGTTGTGTTTTTGACATAGGTCAAAGATATTTGAGAAATTTTTAAACATGTGCTGTTCTGAACAGCCAATGACTACTAAGTCATCCATGTAGAGAAATGCTTGGGATGGCTCAAGGCCAGAAAATGCGAGTGTCATCATTCGCATAAATGAGCTTGGTGCTATCTTAAGACCATATGGTAATCGCGTGAAGCGATAAGAACCGGAGTTTGTTGAAAATGATGTTATATTTCTAGATATCTCATCTAGTTCTATTTGGTGAAATCCTGACATGAGATCGAGACATGAAAAATATTGTGCCCGTCCTGATTGGTCTAAGATTTCTTCTATTCTGGCAGTGGGTATTTATCTGCCAGAAGTTTTTTATTTTATTTTTATACTCGATACCGAAGGTAAAGAGTATATTGGGTTTGTGCAATGTCCGTCATAGTGTCTGTCCGTCTGTCTGTCTGTCCGTCTGTCCGTCTGTATGAACGCAAGTTTTTTCCACACCCTTCAAGCTAGAGACTTAAAACTTTCCAATTCTCTTTATCTATGGGATAGTAAATTAAAGTGTCAAGATTGGGGTTCTACGATAACTGGGGGGCTGGCAAATCGATAAATTCGATAACTCAAAAACGATAAATCCGCATATTTCACACACCCTTACAGCTAGAACTACCAAATTTGGTAAGAAGATAGCTACTAGCAACCCCCAAAAACTGCATAAAGATTTGGAGCCACGCCCCCCCATTCCACCCCCAGTCCGCACATTTTAGAGTCAAAACAGCCTATATCCCCGACAATTTTTGAGCTAGAGCCACCAAATTTGGTGCCAAGATAGGTGATGATGACCCCCCAAAAACTGCATCAAAAGTATGGATGCCACACCCACCAATACTGCCCTAGCCGCCCCCAGCTGCCCCAACGCTTCGTCGAAAACGAGAATGCGTGTATCTTCCAGATTTGTGGAGCTAGAGCCACCAAATTTAGAAGGAAGATGGCTGGTAATGAACCCCAAAAAACTGCATCAAAGTTTTGGAGTCACGCCCACCCAATCTGCCCCCAGCCCCCCCGCATTTTAAAATCAGAAAAGCTTATATCTCCCACAATTTTGGAGCTATAGCCACCAAATTTGGTGCCACGATAGGTGATGATGAGGACCCCCCAAAAACTGCATCAAAAGTTTGGATGCCACACCCACCAATACTGCCCTAGCCGCCCCCATCCGCCCCAACCCTTCGTCAATAACGGGAATGCGTGTATCTTCCAGAGTTGTGGAGCTAGAGCCACCAAATTTGGCAGGAAGATAGCTTGCAACGACCCCCAAAAAACTGCATCAAAGTTTTGGAGCCACGCCAAACCATTCCGCCCCCTTTTCCCCACCTTTTACAAACTTTTAGCTAGAGTCACCAAATTTAGTATGAAGGTAGCAATTGATATTCCACTTGGATCTGCAGCAAAAATTTGAATGCTACACTTACCCATACCGCCCCCAGCCCCCCTTTCCCCACTTTGAACAATTTTCGAGCTAGAGTCACCAAATTTGGTATGAAGATAGCAATTGACATTTCACAAAGATTTGCAGTAAAACTTTGGATGCCACGCCCACCCATACCGCCCCAAGCCCCTTTTTCCCCAACCTTTTACAATCTTCGAGCTAGAGTCACCAAATTTGGAAGGAAGATAGTTGGTGGCATCCCCATCTGCATCGGATAATCTTTAAGGCAGCGTACACCCCTGCCCCATCCGTACCCCTTTGCAATCAGGCCTCTTTTTACCTGTTTTAATACTGGCATCGAGTATGCCGCAGTCGGTTGCGTCCGACAGCAACGTTTCCACTTGTTTCTCGTTGGAATTTTGGAGAGATTTCTTGGGTACCAAGAGAAGTGGTCTTTTATATTCAGAAATTGATGGGTCAACTATACCATCTTTTATTAATTTTTCGACCTGTCTGTTTATTTCTGGTCTTTCTGTTTCAGCATTTCTATAATTTTTTATGTAAACGGGTGTTTTATCTGCTAATCTCAATTTTTGCTTAAAAAATTATTGCATGATATGGGTTCTGAATCAAAACCAAATATGTCACTGTATTTGGTACATAATTCAGTTAACTTTGCTCTGAATTGGTATGGGAAGGTTAGTTAATTGATGTCTTCATAAGATCTGTTGGTTTGTTTCTCTGTAATTGTTTGAATTTCATATTGTTCTAGTGATTCGAATTTAATATTTGGATTTTGAATTTTTATATTTTTATTGGTTGTATTTAGAATGCGGACTATTGCACTATTACTTTCAACAATACTGTTTGCTATAACTACCCCAGGGTGTATTTCCTGGTTTGGTATTTTTCTCATGATATTGATAATAGTCCAAGAATTCCATCACATGGTATGGGAAATTCAGTTTGAGCTACGGTGAAATCGCGGTTGATTATGAAATAATCGAAAAGTAGGTTAATTGGGGCTTGTCCCATTGACTGTATTGTTCCCTGGCCAATTCCGGATATATTAGTTTTGAAATTTTGGTTAATATTTGTATGTTTATTATTGTTTTTCAAAATTGAGACATTTGCTCCTGTATCTATCAAAAGTGTTAGTGGTTTATTAATATCATGATATTTGATTTTAATTATACTGCTGAGACTTAGATTTATAGTTAGTCTGTTTACTGCTGGTTTTCCGAGTTACTTTGTGTAAATCGGACCAGGTTTGTTGTTCAGGGCCTCTATTTTGGTTGCCTCTGTACGAGCCGCCTCGAGAGTTACCTCTGCTATTGTTGTATCTGTAGCCGTTTTTGTTATTGTACCTGAGACCGCCTCTGTTGTAAGGTTGGCCTCTGTAATTACCTCTACCGCGGTTTCCGCCACGTTGAGAGTAATTTTGGTAAAATAGAACAGTGTTGGTGTTCCCAGTTGCTTCAGTGCAACTGTCGACAAGTTTTGAACTAGAATCGTTCATGTTGTTAAATGTGCCTGCCTGCATGATGAGTTTTACTCTATCAATAGCCCATTTTTTAGTCATTGCTTTTACAGCTTGATTTATGCTGTATTTGGTGGCTAATTCCGAATTAAGGCCATCGTTGATGTACGCGCCAGCTAAAGCTTTTGTTAGTTGTTCTACTTCTTGCGTATAGATGTTTGCTGTCTTATTTCTTTGTTGCAAGTTTAGGAGTTTGGCTTATAGTACTTCAACCGATTCTCTTTTTACTGATCTTGCTAGTTTGGCAATAAGTTGAGCGATGGTATTCTCATCGCTAGTTAAATTTCTTGCATGACCTTTCAGTTTTGCTTTAATTAAACTGATTGCTGTTGCTTCATGATCACCTTTAAGTGTATCTAGTAGACTTAATGAGTCTATGAAACTTTGCAGATTTTCCGCTTTGCCATCATACTCAGATAATATGGTGGATGCTGTTCTAATAAAATCAATTTTTGTTTGCGTCCTTGTTGGGCTTTTTATTTTTGGACTATCTGGTGTATTATTGTCAGAATCAGAGTAGTACATATTTTTATGTCATGCCTATTCGATTATTTGCACATCAGAATCGTCACTTTCTGAACTTGAAAGTTCCATTTTGTCGATCATGTTTGCAAATAATTCATGGTATGCTCTTGGCATCCGTAAGTTTTTTCTAAGCAAATTGGTATATCTGTATTTCATTATCCTTTCTATCTGTCTATACATGTGCATCCGTATGATTTTGTTATCAATTATTCACTGTAGGATAACTTTTAACTTGGGGTGAGTGGGACCTTAGTCTACCACGAATTTTAAGAACGGAACATTTTTTTTTTTATTGAAATTTTATTACCTGTGTAGACGCACAATAAAAATGTTGGCCGGGCCAAGAATGGGGTGTTGTTCTACATATGTTTTAACATGGGCATAAGGTATGGTTTCTAAAACTTGCGCTTTTTCGGTTTTACTGCAACCTTATAAAGGACTTATTGGGATATTATATCGTTCCATAAATTCATTTTCGAACTTATAAACGGAGATATATTCATGGAATCTGGAAATTATTTGTATAGCTTGTATACGAAAATTTGGGTATTTAGTGTAAATGTTATATATTTTTGCTTTAAGCATGGCTAATAATCTTCTGAAAAAAATTAATACCTTGACAAGTTCTGTTGCCTTACGCATGTATTATTTTTTAATAGTGCTCCTATGATTTTATATAATTTAGACACTGTGTCCAAGACCATTAGTATTACTATTATCAAAACTAGTATAAGCATATATTTCAAATCTGGGGACGACACGTCAACTTTGTTTATGACGTTAGCTGTCGAGTCCACAGACTTGACGTCTACTAGACCCATTACTGTTTCTGGAAAGTGATAACTGCTGCTGAATAAATCTAGCTCTGAATAATTGAGGACTTTCATTAAATTCTTGTTTGATCTTGAAAAATTCTATCTGTTTTCTATAAGTATAAAAAGTTTCCCCCTTTTTTTTAGAATGAATTTGTGAGTTTTAATGTGTTGACAACAGGGGAACACTTTGTGGTTTACATGCAGCAATGGCAATTTTACAATAGTTTACTTATAAGATAATACTTATACTTTTAATATAAGATAAATTTACAACACAAAGTGTTTGTTAATAATTAGTGTAAGTTATTTGGGACAGGTTAGTGTGTGTGTTTTTACAAGCTTCTTTTTGTTTTCTTTGGGGGCTTCTTTGTTTTCCGGGCCTTGTACTCAGCTATTGTGAGTGGCCGTGGTCCATCATTTGGACACACCTCAAACGCCTCTTTCAGCGTCGGTGCGTCCCTTTGCTCAATGGAAGCAGCGTTTTTGAAGTCGTTGTTGTCGCCCTGCGATTGCTGCTGCTGCTGCAGCTGTACTTGGCTCATATGTGAAAAATTGTCACATAGTTCCACCGTTGGCGCAAAAGGCGGTCCTATGCCTTTCACACTTTTAATTAATTCTGGTCTGCGGCCGGCTTGTGTTGTTGCTCATTGTTTTCTCGATTCTCTTTTCATTTAGGTGCACGTTTCAAAACCGCATTTCCAATGCATGTATGCGTACTTATTCATATTGTTTATACGCGCAATGTTTACATTTAACGTATGTATTCACGCACCTCTAAACATTCCTTGTATGATTTCTTTGTGTTTTTATTATTTTGTTACTTTATCACAATGAGGTTATTTTCTTTAACGTTTCTATTGTTTCTCTTCGTTTTCTTTTCGAATGTATGCCTTCATATATGTACTATATATGTATATATTTCGGTCAAAACTTCCACACTTTTGTTTACCACTTAAAACGCTGCTATCGTTTGTTTTTTTTTTTTCAGGAGTAATTGGCTCTTTTAACTTTCAAATGCGGGAGCTGGGGGTGGAGTGGGTGGGTGTGGCTGCAAAATTGTGTTTTTGGGGGTTGCTAGTAGCTATCTTCTTACGAAATTTGGTAGTTCTAGCTGTAAGGATGTGCAAAATATGTGGATTTATCGGCTTTTGAGTTATTGAATTTATTGATATGAGTAGTAGGGAACTGCCGGTTCTACCCCAGGAAGTAGCTGTCACTTTAATTACCCCCCAATCATAATTTATGACCCCATTAAGTAATATGATCCCTTTTTTTTTGACACTTTTATTACCCCCCAATACTTTAATTTATGACCCTTTTTACACTTTTATTACCCCCCAATACTTTAATTTATGACCCTTTTTCTAATGATCGTGCCCGCTTTAATAAGACTAGGTATTAAGGACAAAGGCATGCTATTCATAGGCCGCATTGTTATGGTTGCGAGAATCAGTGATCATAGAATCTGGTGTTAAGTGTAGATCTGGTTGCACGTGCGTTGTCTTTTACCCCCTGCAAGCAAGCCACGACTTGCATTGTTATTGTCAAGAGCAACATCAACAACAGCATCCTTGAGAATCAGTGATCATAGGATCGGGTGTCAAGTGTGCTGCTGTTTTAAGTGTGTTGCCTTGAACACGTGCAAGCAAGCCACAACATACATTGTTTTTGTCAACAACAACAACAACAACTACATTCATGTGGGCTTGTGGGCAAGGGATCTGGTGTGTGAAGATCAGTGTTCACACGATCACTTTTGGCTATGTAACCAACTTGTATTAGAGTCAAGTGTGCTCCTGTTAGACAAGAAAGCCATAAACATTGATCTTTATGGTTGTGATAATGACAGGATCAGTTTTAACTATTTAAGCAATTAGTGCTAGAGAGTCAAGTGTGCTTCAGTTTTAAATACATTGCTCTGCACACGTGCATTGTTATAGCAACAACCAAAACAACGTTCGTGGGGGGTTATGTGTGCAAGGATGGGAATTTCTTTCACAGCAGCAGCAGCAGCAAGCTCAACGCATTGTTTTTAAAGAAGAGTACTGATACTTGTACATTTCGATTATAAACAGTTAGAGGGAGAAGGTGTAAGAAGGGGAGTGTTAGAGGGAGAACGTGTAAGAGGGGGAAAGGATAGAGTGGGAAAGTGTTAGAGGGAGAAGGTGTTAGAGGAGGAAAGAGTTAGAGGGGGAAAGTGTTAGAAAGAGACTGTGTGTAAGAAGGGGAAGGATTTTGAGAGGGAAAGTCTTAGAGGGAGGAAGACTTAGAGACAAGTTAGTGCATGCTTGAAGTGTGCTAGTCAAAGGTCAAGTACATTAGTTGGCTAATGTGTTATAGATATCACCGTCCGTGAGGATCAGTGAGCAAAGTACATTGCCTATGAAACTTTTAAGAGCTGGATTCAGTGTGCAACGGTTTCTTAGCTAGAAGCTAGTAGATAAGAGAGAGAGAGAGAGAGTCAAATTTGCGCAGGTTTCTTAGCTACGAATAAGTAGATAACAGAGAGTCGAGAGGGCGGCTGTTTGACGTGCGTTGCCTTGCACACCTGCAGGCAAAACATAAACAATGAATGTTTGTAAAAACCTGTGATCAAAGAATAAAAGGATTGAGACAATATTGTGCTTGTTTGAAGTACGCTAGTCAAAGAGCAGTACATTCGTAGGCCGCATTTATGATCAAAAGCAAAACCAACAACAACAAGAACAACAACATTCGTGAGTGTTATGTAAGCAAGGGATGGGAATTTTTTCGCAGCAGCAGGAACAAGATCAACACAAGAGTATTGAGACTTGCAGATTTAGTTTAAAATATTATAGCGAGAGTTGTAAGAGGAGGAAAGTGTTAGAGGGAGAAAGAGAGTTAGTATTAGAGAGAGTTAGTGTTAGAGGGGGAAAGTGTTATAGGGGATAGTGATCCTGCTTGTATTATTATATTAAAACACGCTCCCTTATGCGATTCTGTACACGAGCGTCTATGAAATGCAGGTGGTATGCTAGTTGATTGTCCCTCCTTCTAACGCACACCCAACTTATTCGCTACTTACGTTTCTAACCTTTATTTGCATATATCTTTTTGGATTATTGCACTGATTTCTGTTACTTTTAAAGCTAATAAGTATAACTTTTTAATAAACCAACGAAAATTTTTAAATTAGCTTACTTTGATAATGCACTATCAAATTATGTTTTTCTTATGGGTATGTTTTAATTTTATTTAATATTTTTTATACCGATAACTCATAAAATGGGTAAATAGGGTATAATGGTTTTGTGCAAAAGTATGTAACAGGCAGAAGGAAGCATCTCCGACCCTATAAAGTATATATATTCTTGATCAGCATTAATAGCCGAGTCGATTTAGCCATGTCCGTCTGTCTGTCCCTCTGCCCGTCTGTCCGTCTGTATGAACGCGTGGATCTTAGAGACTACAAGAGCTAGAGACTTCAGATTTTGTATATAAGTTCTCCTATACCATGAGCAGAACAAGTTTGCTTCAAATTATCGATCACTATTCTGGTTTCCGATATACACATGGTATCAATTACAAAAAAATATCGAATTTAGAATATGTAAAAATGAGGGTTGAAGTAATGGGTAACGATAAAACTTTTCTGAAAATTTCTTCCTAATTACAAATAACAGCTAACAGCAAGCAGTTTTTAAAACAAGTTGTTGATAGATGTTAAGCTGGTGGTCTGTTATATCCGCATATTGCACATATATCAGCTCTCCGTTTTTTACAGCAAAATTTACACCCCTCCCTCCCCATAACTGTTTCTTAACCCGAAAAATAACAGTCAAACAACAACCTGTTTCTTGAAAACCAGAAAAATAGAAACTTAACAGCCTCGGTATTTAAAGCCAGAAAAAAATAACAGCTCTCTGTTTTTAACAGCTAAACTGCAAATAACCGCTCTATGTTTTATACAGCTAAACAACAAGCTGTTTCTGAAAAACATGAAAAATAACAGCAAAACAACAAGCTGTTTCTGAAAAACATGAAAAATGACAGCAAAACAGCACCCGGTTTTTCAAACCGTAAAAAATAGCAGCTCCCTGTTTTAAACAGTTAAACAACAACCGGTTTATAAAACCGAAAAAAAACTTGTTTTTAACAGCAAACTGCCACTTGTTCCATGTATTTTGGGCTTACCACTTTTCAAGGTTATTGTATGAGTTCTAGAATTGGAGTTGAAAGACTAAATATTGCCTGGAAACGTCAGATGGCCACCGCTGCCTCACTTTGCAAGGAGTACTTTACTCATTTCAACAGTATACTTTTAAGTCGCGGTTTTTATCGACACGATTGTGGACTTGTTCTTTTATTTAAATGTTAAATTAAAGTTATAGTACGAAACGCAGCAGTATTGCGTCAGTACTTTCGTTGGCTTTAAGTAAAAATTATAATAAAAAAATTTGAAAAACTTTTAAAAAATAGATTCGGTTCTCAGAAACTTAAAAAAAAAATCACAAATTGACATTGCTGACAGATGTAAACTACTTTGTACAGAAAAAAATGGAAATTAAATTTCCGACAAGATAATAAAAAATTAATAAAAATCAAATAAGTCAGTAAAATAGTAACAACTTTATTGAAATGTTCATTTTTAATAAAAAAAATTAAATATTAAGGGGAATAAATAATAGAATAATATATATCCTTCCTGTGTAAACCTTAATCGTCGATGAATGATTTGGTAACTGCGAGGTCTGTTGTGCCCCCTTCTAGTTCTACGACTCTTCTACCGGACCTGGGAACTGTACGAGATCAAGTATTATGATGAGCTGAGGGTTTCCTAGCTCTAAATACGGTTGATATGTTGTTCTAAGAAAATAAAATTTTTTCTTGTTAAGGCTACGGATACTGCTATAATGTGAAAGGAGGATTCTTTCTCCCGATAAACATTGTCAGGCCTGAGATCAGATGTCTTCATTCAGCTCGCTTCCATCTAAAGATTCTCGTTGTTCGTTAGCTCCTACCTTATTGTACCTTTTTCTACGTCACACTTCGGCTCAAAGCCTTATAGGAATGTCTCTGTCCTCAATCTCGTATGCGTGCTTATTTTGACTCGAGTACGATCTAGAAAATTTAATAAGTAGTGATTATCGAAAATCAATCAAAGATACGTTTAAAAGACATTATGGAGGTAGTGTTCAATCAATTGTTTAGTTAGAACAATCAGCGATATAATAGAACAGCTAAAATTCCATACATAAAAGTAAATCCTAAAATTTTTAAATATTTCAGACATTTTAATAATCAGATAATAATCTAAGTAAATGATTATGTGTGTATAAGCAAACATAATACTTAAATGAGAAGGGCTACTCACCAAACCGGAAAACTAAAAATTTACAATAATAGAATTACAATACAAAATCTCTATAACAAACATATTGAATGATTGTGAGGCTACCGAACTTACAGACATTTTCTAGAAAGAGAAAAATGAAAAAACAGGTACGCACTTACTTGGTTGAAAAAAATAATAATAAGAAAAAACGGATAAATTGATAGGGGTTTTAGATGGAAACAACTAATAGAAAAATGTGTAGTTCGTAGTAGACTCGACTATGACTTCACGATTTAATGTAAACCATAATAAATATTTGGGTGTTACATTGTTCGATCAAATTTCCTCCGAATACTTTATAAATTTTTTTAATATCTTTTGGTGCTTGATGTCGTTGTCTAATGTTTTTATATCCAAATAATATGTTTTGTGAGCTTGTGGGTTGAAAATATATAGCAGCTCTCCGTTTAAACATATATAAACAACCTGTTTTAAACCTGAAAAATACAAGTGATGTAGGTGAGCGATTAAGTCTTTTTAGAATGCCAGGCTGCTGTAAACAGTGACATTACTAAAATCGTAAGGGAACTAATTTTCATCGTCGGGCAGCTAAATTGTGATTATGAGAAACGATATAGCGGCATCCCCGTTTACTTTACCGTCCGTATCGCTCACTATCGTATGTTGAGGGACTTGAACTGATGTTACCTAAATGTGAATATCTAAATAATATGATATGAGCTTAATATGTTCTTTAAAAACTACATTTTCAAAAAAAAAGCCGATTTATTAAACCGTATTACAGTCTACTCTTATTTTTAAATGAAAATAATCACAACGATACCGTTCCATCAGTTTTATAGATTAATTGCCTTCCGTTTTTAACAGCCCAGTTTTTGTCAATTAAAGGGCGATTGAATATAAATTGTAGGAAATATATGATAAATTATTAAATTAAGTATAGAAGTGGAGCGCAATAAAAACGAAACATAAGGGAAAAATACTATATGGGATGCAAAAGAAATAAATAAACAAAAATAAAAATTAACAACAATAATCAGCTATCAATCGGAAACATGCAGCACTTTCCATTAAGTAATGTTATAATCTCAAAGTGCGTGATAAAAAGCGATAGGGAAAGAACCAAATAATAATGTTGAAGAAATTATATATGACAGTTCCGTCTTTCCACTAATTGTTTCAACTGTATAACCTACAAAGCTCAGACAAGCAAATTGTTCTTATAAGCGTAGTAACTCTTTGTAACGACAAGATCTGATGCTCCTTAAGTGTGAAAGTTGTAACACTCATGTCTTTAAGTCAGCGATTAGATTCTGTGCAAATTTAATCTCAATACCTAATAGCTGATAAAATATAGATAAAGACGTATGAATCTAGGAAGCCTACGGTGTTGATTTCAATGTTGATAAGAATAAACATATCTGGGATCAAGCATGCTTTCGTTAATGCAGCACAGAAAAAAAAAAAAAAATACTATGTCTGGGTTAAAAAGTTGAGAGCAAAACCATTAAATTTAAAGGCAATATAAAGTCAAATAACATAAAAGAATTAAATTCAATAACAAAATTAAAAAAACAATATACAAATATTACTAGAATGGAATGACATACTACTTTTAATTCTTACTCCCTGCCGTATTATATGCCGAGGAAAACAGACCAAGAAATAGATTGTGGACCTAAACAGAACAGCTTTATCTCGCTCTTTCAATGTACGAATTAAAAAAACGGAAAAAAAAACCGAAAATACCAATATTTAGTGGGTATAAAGTTATACTATAAGCCAATCCGGTGATAGTAAAAGTACATTATTTTAAAAACACACTACAATTAAAAATTTAAGTACTCTACCATCACAACCGTATTTTGCCATCCAAATTCAATACTAATGCAAAGGTTCAAGAATAATAAAATACAATACAATGGTTTCACGAATTAAATAAATAACTCAGATCATGAAAAAATAAATCCTTTAGCGACATAAATACGCCCTAATAACATGGCATCTAATAGATACTTAACCCTTAAATTAAAACATTTAACGTATTCATACTTTTCGAAACAGTGTAAGACTCATATCTCGAACTGATAGGCTAGTTCAATGCACTTCCTTATTAAATGCAAGAAAAATGGGAAGAATAATGAAATAAAATATTGCCATCCATCAATTATAAGAAATTAGTAACGAAATTTTGTAAGTTCAAGCAATGAGTTTGGAAATATAAAAATCTAACATAATCACTAAAAAAGTAGAAATGTACATAGGTTGACAGTTGAAATATATTAAAGCAATCAATTATAAAGTGAAAAATCAATGTCAGATCGATTTCCCTGTTAAAATTAAGTTAACTTGTTAATGACAATAATACAATCTATCTTGTTTAAGCGTAAAGCCTAGTCAAAATAGCTAACTACATAACATAAAATGTTTAAAAATCTGTAGAATACTAAGTTGAAGAAAACGATTAAATATAACACAAATTAAGATAGGGTATCATACAACGTCAATAGAAGAATTTTGAAGTCAGTAAATGAGTACAAAACACATTCTTTATACATTTTTATCGTAGGTAGCATACTGAGAAAGAGTTGGTAAAACCCGTTTATAAAAAAAAAATCAAGCTGCTAAGAACATCTTACTGTTTTCATTTTCTTTATTTTAGAAATTGATTTGATATGTGAGTTTGATGAAATAATTTTAGTTGAGTATAAGAAATAGTATCTAAATATGAGAAGTGTCATTTGGTGAAAATCTTAAAGCGAGCAGAGGGAAAGTTAAGGAAAAGATTATTTGATAAGCCTAAAAGATTACCTTAAGGAATTTAAAATTGTATAAGCAAAATAAATTATTACTGAGATAGAACGAAATCCAATATATGGGGATTAAAAAATAATAATAACAATAATCTCAATAAACGATGAAGCATAAATATTAAGATCAAAATTAGTTTGTTAAAACATGATTATTATACCAGCTACACGAACTTCGTTAAGCTTTCAAGTGAGTACTAGAACTAAGGCTTATAATATTAACTTAAAAAAGCTTTTTATAAAGCCGAAACAAAATCATGGAGTATGACTTTTGTGTTTTACCGGCTTGTCATTAATCTTAATGTTCGGTGTTTGTGTTTGCTAAATCCCTCAACGGAACAAGCTTAATATAAATCTTAAATTAACATACTACAAAAATCTATAAAAAAAAATAAAAAAAATATATATATATGAAATAAAATTAAAACATACCCATTAGAAAAACATAATTTGATAGTGTCTTAAAAAAGAACACAAACTTAAAAATTTTCATTGGTTTATTAAAAAGTTATACTAATTATCTCTATAAAAGTAAGAGAAGTCAGTGCAATAATAAAAACAGATATATGCAAATAAAGGTTAGAAACGTAAGTAGCGAATAAGTTGGGTGTGCGTTAGAAGGAGGGACAATCAATTAACATACCACCTGCATTTCATAGACGATCGTGTATGAATCGCATAAGGGACTTTCTCCTCTTACAACTTCCCCCTATAATATTTCAAACTAAATCTGCAAGTCTCAATACTCTTGTGTTGATCTTGTTCCTGCTGCTGCGAAAAAATTCCCATCCCTTGCTTACATAACACTCACGAATGTTGTTGTTCTTGTTGTTGTTGGTTTGCTTTTGATCATAAATACGGCCTACGAATGTACTGCTCTTTGACTAGCGTACTTCAAACAATCACAATATTGTCTTAATCCTTTTATTCTTTGATCACAGGTTTTTACAAACATTCATTGTTTATGTTTTGCCTGCAGGTGTGCAAGGCAACGCACGTCAAACAGCCGCCCTCTCGACTCTCTCTTATCTACTTATTCGTATCTTACACCTTCTCCTTCTAACACTTTCCTACTCTATCCTTTCCCCCTCTTACACCTTCTCCCTCTAACACTCCCCTCTCACACCTTCTCCATCTAACTCTTATAATCTACATGTACAAGTATCAGTACTCTTGTTTAAAAAACAATGTGTTGATCTTGCTGCTGCTGCTGCTGCGAAAAAAAATTCCCATCCTTGCACACATAACCCCCCACGAAGGATGTTGTTGTTGCTGATGACAATAACAATGTACGTGTGCAGAGCAATGTATTTAAAACAGTAGCATACTTGACTCTAACACTAATTGGTTGAATAGCAAAAACTGATCCTGTCATTATCACAACCATAAAGATCAATGTTTATGGCTTTCTTGTCAAACAGGAGCACACTTGACTCTAATACAAATTGGTTACATAGCCAAAAATGATCGTGTATACACTGATCTTCACACACCAGATCCCTTGCCCACAAGCCACATGAATGTAGTTGTTGTTGTTGTTGTTGTTGTTGTTGGCAAAAACAATGTATGTTGTGGCTTGCTTGCACGTGTTCAAGGCAACGCACTTAAAACAGCAGCACACTTGACACCCGATCCTATAATCACTGATTCTCAAGGATGCTGTTGTTGATTTTGCTCTTGACTATAACAATGCATGTTGTGGCTTGCTTGCAGGGGGTAAAGACAACGCACGTGCAACCAGATGTACACTTTTGTGTTTCTTTGATCACTGATTCTCGCAACCATCACATTGCGGCCTATGAATGGCATGCCTTTGTCCTTAATACCTAGTCTAATTAAAGCGGGGCACGATCATGGGAAAAAGGGTCATAAATTAAAGTATTGGGGGGTAATAAAAGTGTCAAAAAAAAAGGGATCATATTACTTAATGGGGTCATAAAATATGATTGGGGGGTAATTAAAGTGACAGCTACTTCCTAGGGTAGAACCGGCAGTTCCCTACTACTGATATGCCAGCCCCCAGTTATCGTAGAACTCCCATCTTGACAATTTAATTTACTTTCCCAAAGATGAAGAGAATTGGATAGTTTCTAGTCCCTAGCTTGAAGGGTGTGGAAAAAACTTGCATACATACGGACGGACAGACGGACAGCCGGACGGACAGACGGACGGACACCATGATGGACACTGCACAAACCAATATACTCTTTACATTCGGTATCGAGTAAAAAATATATATATATTTTTTTTTGTATGCAATTATGCGATGGTGGACATAGGTCTTTTGCTTGATATAGGTTGTGTTGAGCACTAACATTCAATCTTTGGCTTGCCTAAGATACTTGTAATGCCTTCGATTATTAAATGATAAATTTACATATTTATTTTTTAGACGCACCTTGAAGCAATCGATCGATAACTTAAATATTAAGACCCGATTGGTGGAAGCACATAAGGCAAATGACTCACTAAAGCGAATGCTATCGCACATGCCTACTGTTGAGGTAAAACACAAGCTTGTAGTTCAGCAGGTACGTTTGGATTTTCAGGTTATAATAAAAAATTTATGCTTCTAAACTTATAGCGATTAAATCGTCAAATGGTAAAAAAACTAAGAGCTATGGCGGCAGAACGTTCCCTAGATGACGTCGAATTAAATTTACGGCAATGTACCATTAAAAGTATAAAGAGAAACTTGATGGGCTTAAGGATTTGTCTATAAAATTTCAAAGCTATAACACTGGCCATAAAAAAAAAAAAACAATGGAAAAGATCATGGTATATTAGTTTGTAGTACTGAAAATCAAAATTTACAGAATGCGCTCCATATTCGGAAGCCGAAACAATACAATCATTAATATGTAAAAAATAGCCAACGAATAACTTGATAGGTTTTAAGATTTTTTTGAATAAAAACTTTATTTCCAAACAAAAGTTTTTTCAATAATTTTGTCGTCATTAACTATCATAACTTGAAGAGTGACGGTTGAATATTGCTCTAACGACTCGACAGTTAGACCCCATTTACACGCTGAACTTTTTTTCGTGAATTTTCTCTCTGAATCTTTTGTTTGAAGGCAAGGGGAGTAGAGATGTAAAAATTTAAGCAAAAATACACTACTTGTTAAGTTTTCTTCTAATTTTGCTTTCCCTTATTCCGATAGAATGTAAACACAGTGTTTGATGTGAAAAATAAAGTTATTGATACGAAATATTGCACAAGCGAATATTAGCGCAAATAATATATATATATTGTTTTGGTTTATAAATTATTAATGTAAATGTTATGGAAGAAAGAATTAATTGAACTGGTGTTAACTGTGTCTGTTTATCGAACATAAATTTAAACCAGAGTTGCATTTTGAAATGAAAAATTCACTGAAAAACTTCAGCCTGTAAATGCGACTGGAATTCCGAAGAAGTTTTAAAACAGAATGAAAAAAAAAACTTCATGAAAAAACTTCAGCGTGTAAATGGGGTCTTAGTTCTAATCGTGTTGCCACCATTCTTGACATCAAATTCTTGACCCAATGAAAAAAAATGTGGAAGTTATAGACGTTTCTGATTTCAAACTGCGATGGCGCGAAATGGGTGGACGTGACGACAAAACTTTTAATGCAGATTTCTTCGGGATGCCAGTTGCTTTCTTCCCTCCCCTTCTATATAAAGATGGGATATATAAGGATTAATCGATTTTGAGCTGATAAATTTATCGATTTGAAAGCCCCAGAACCCATAGAAAAATAATTTTCAAAGTTTGAAAGGTTGTCGAAAAAAATGGATGTATTTTAAGTTGAATTACGGACGACAGTAAAATGATGGACGCAACCGATCTTAAAGTTCTCCGATGCAGATGGGGATTCCACCAGCTGTCTTCGTTGCAAATTGGTGACTCTAGCTCGAAGCCAGACGCTGTTTCACAATAATTCAAGAATTTTTAGGTATACTAATTAGAAATTTTTTTGTAAATTTTTAGTTTAAGGTTTTTAAAAAGCGTATGTTTTAGTTTTTTCAAAATATTTATTTATATTTTACTTTAAGTTCAATGTTTTTTTTTTAGTTTTTTATACCCTTCAAATGTGAAAAATGGTATATTGAGTTTGTCATGAATCTATAACGCCTTAAAGGGATGATATGAGACCCCATAAACTTTACATCAAAATGATCAGGACGAGCTCAGGAATTGATTTCCGTCCGTCCGTCCGTCTGTCCGTCTGTCTGTTTCAACACGATTTCCGGCCAAACTGCTGAACCGATCTTGATGAAACTTTCACAGATTGCTTAGATCATGTCGGGTTTGTTCACAATGAAATTTCATCCGATCGGAGCATTCTACGATATAGCCACCATACAAATTGATCATATCGTACAATCAATTGTTGTCTCTGTCGTGCACTTTCAAGTACCTACATGTCAAATTGTTGTTGTTGTCGCACACGAACAAGTAAATGACGCTCAAGAGTAAAAATATTAGCCAAAAATTACCAACAACTGCACAGAAACATAATAAGATGGGGGGAGCATTGATTTGGCTGTGTGAAGGGTATCATAGTCTTGGCATAGCCAAAATTAACAATTCGCCACAAAGCTCCAGTTTAAAAGTATCTCGAAGCAAAGCTTAAATATGATCAAAACAGACTTAACTTGCTCTGTCAAGCCTTCAAAAATATTTAAATATATTCTAAAAATATTACAAGCCCAGTCAATGGCCGTTGGTCTGTGTTGACCCCTGTTTTAAGCGATTCGCACGGTTGCCAGGGGATACTTCCTGGGCTCAGTTCGTTTTCATATAGTATTTTTCCCTTATGTTTCTTTTTTATTGCGCTCCACTTCTAAACTTACTTTAATAATTTTCGATGTTTCCTACAATTTATATTCATTCGCCCTTTAATTGACAAAAACTGGGCTGTTAAAAACGGAAGGCAATTAATCTATAAAACTGATGGAACGGTATAGTTGTGATTCTTTTCATTTAAAAATAAAAGTAGACTGTAATACGGTTTAATAAATCGGCTTTTTTTTCGAAAATGTAAAGTAAACGGGAATGCCGCTATATCGTTTCTCATAATCACAATTTAGCTGCCCGACGATGAAAATTAGTTCCCTTACGATTTTAGTAATGTCACTGTTTACAGCAGCCTGGCATTCTAAAAAGACTTAATCGCTCACCTACATCACTTGTATTTTTCAGGTTTAAAAACAGGTTGTTTATATATGTTTAAACGGAGAGCTGCTATATATTTTTAACCCACCAGCTCACAAAACATATTATTTGGATATAAAAACATTAGACAACGACATCAAGCACCAAAAGATATTAAAAAAAATTATAAAGTATTCGGAGGAAATTTGATCGAACAATGTAACACCCAAAATATTATTATGGTTTACATTAAATCGTGAAGTCATAGTCGAGTCTACTACGTACTTCACATTTTTCCATGAGTTGTTCCCATCTAAGACCCCTATCAATTTACCCGTTTTTTTACTTATATTATTTTTTCAACCAAGTAAGTGCGTACCTGTTTTTCAATTTTATCTCTCTAGAAAATGTCTGTAAGTTCGGTAGCCTCACAATCATTCAATATGTTTGTTATAGAGATTTTGTATTGTAATTCTATTATTGTAAATTTTAGTTTTCCGGTTTGGTGAGTAGCTCTTCTCAATAAGTATTATGTTTGCTTATACACACATAATCATTTACTTATATTTTTATCTGACTAATTAAAATGTCTTAAATCTTTTAAAATTTAAGGATTACTTTTATGTATGGAATTTTAGCTGTTCTATTATATCGCTGATTGTTCTAACTAAACAATTGATTGAACACTACCTCCATAATGTCTTTTAAACGTATCTTGATTGAGTTTTCGATAATAACTTCTTATTAATTTTTTTAGATCGTACCCGAGTCACGTAAATATTGCAGGGTACGTAAAAATTAGCACGCAAACAAGATTGAGGGCAGAGACACTCCTATAAGGCTTAGAGCCGAAGTGTGACGTAGAAAAAGGTACAATAAGGTAGGAGCTAACGAACAGCGAGAGTCTTTAGATGGAAGCGAGCTGAACGAAGACATCTGATCTCAGACATGACAAATGTTTATCGGGAGAAAGAATCCTCCTTTCACATTATAGCAGTATGCGTAGCCTTAGTAAGGAACAAATTTTATTGTCTTAGAACAACATATCAACCGTATTAAAGGCTAAGAAACCCTCAACTCATCATAAATACTTGATCTCGTACAGTTTCCATGTCCGGTGGAAGAGTCATAGAACTAGAAGGGGGGCACAAAAGTCCTCTCAGTTACCAAATCATTCATCGACGATTAAGGTTTATACAGGCAGGAGACATATTATTCTATTATTGATTCCCCTTTATGTTTAATTTTTTTTATTAAAAAGTTGTTACTATTCAACTGACTTTAATTGATTTTATTAATTTTTTATTATCTTGTCGGAAATTTAATTTCCGTTTGTTTTTCTTAACAAAGCAGTTTACATCTGTCAGCAATGTCAATTCGTGATTTTTTTTCTAAACAATTTTTGAGATTCGAATCTATTTTTTTAAGAGTGCTTTCAATTTTTTACCAGCTAAACTGCAGCCTGTTTTTTTTTTTTACCAGTAAAATAACCGCTCACTGTTTTAAACAGCTAAATAACAACCTGTTTCTTAAAAATATCAAAAATAACAGCAAACAAGAAGCTGTTTCTGAAAACCACAAAAATAACAGCTTACAGCCCCAGTATTTAAAACCAGAAATAATAACAGCTCTCTATTTTAAACAGTTTAAACAACAACCAGTTTCTTAAACCGAAATAAACCTGTTTTTACCAGCTAAACTGCAGCCGGTTTTTTTTTTTTTACCGGTAAAATAACCGCTCTCTGTTTAAACAGCTAAATAACAACCTGTTTTTAAAAACATAAAAAATAACAGCAAAACAAGAAGCTGTTTCTGAAAAACGTGAAAAATAACAGCAAACAGCACCCGGTTTTTCAAACCGTAAAAAATAGCAGCTCCCTGTTTAAAAAAGTTAAAAAAAAGGTTTCTAAAATGAAAAAAAAAACGTGTTTTTAACAGCAAAACTGCCACCAGTTCCATGTATTTTGGGCTTACCTTTTTTCAAGGTTATGTATGAGAAGTGGAGTTGAAAGAGAAAATATTTGCCTGGAAACGTTAGATGGCCACCGCTGCCTCACTTTGCAAGGAGTACGTTACTCTGTTCAACAGCGTACTTTTAAGTCCCGGTTTTTAATCGCCACGATTGTGGACTTGTTATTTCATTTAAATGTTAAATTAAAGTTATAGTACAAAACGCAGCAGTATTGCGTTAGTTCTTTTGTTGCTTTAAGCGAAAAAAAATTGAAAGCACTCTTAAAATAATAGATTCGAATCTCAAAATTATTTAGAAAAAAATCACGAATTGACATTGCTGACAGATGTAAACTACTTTGTTAAGAAAACAAACGGAAATTAAATTTCCGACAAGATAATAAAAAATTAATAAAAATCAATTAAGTCAGTTGAATAGTAACAACTTTTTAATAAAAAAAATTAAACATAAAGGGGAATCGATAATAGAATAATATGTCTCCTGCCTGTATAAACCTTAATCGTCGATGAATGATTTGGTAACTGAGAGGACTTTTGTGCCCCCATTCTAGTTCTATGACTCTTCCACCGGACATGGAAACTGTACGAGATCAAGTATTTATGATGAGTTGAGGGTTTCTTAGCCTTTAATACGGTTGATATGTTGTTCTAAGACAATAAAATTTGTTCCTTACTAAGGCTACGCATACTGCTATAATGTGAAAGGAGGATTCTTTCTCCCGATAAACATTTGTCATGTCTGAGATCAGATGTCTTCGTTCAGCTCGCTTCCATCTAAAGACTCTCGCTGTTCGTTAGCTCCTACCTTATTGTACCTTTTTCTACGTCACACTTCGGCTCAAAGCCTTATAGGAGTGTCTCTGCCCTCAATCTTGTTTGCGTGCTAATTTTTACGTACCCTGCAATATTTACGTGACTCGGGTACGATCTAAAAAAATTAATAAGAAGTTATTATCGAAAACTCAATCAAAGATACGTTTATGGAGGTAGTGTTCAATTAATTGTTTAGTTAGAACAATCAGCGATATAATAGGACAGCTAAAATTCCATACATAAAAGTAAATCCTTAAATTTTTAAAAGATTTTAGGACATTTTAATTAGTCAGATAAAAATCTAAGTAAATGATTATGTGTGTATAAGCAAACATAATACTTAATTGAGAAGATCTACTCACCAAACCGGAAAACTAAAAATGTACAATAATAGAAATACAATACAAAATCCCTATACAAACATATTGAATGATTGTGAGGCTACCGAACTTACAGACATTTTCTATAGTAATAAGAAAAAACGGGTAAGTTGATAGGGGTTTTAGATGGGAACAACTCATGGAAAAATGTGAAGTACGTAGTAGACTCGACTATGACTTCACGATTTAATGTAAACCATAATAAATATTTTGGGTGTTACATTGTTCGATCAAATTTCCTCCGAATACTTTATAAATTTTTTTAATAGCTCTTGGTGCTTGATGTCGTTGTCTAATGTTTTTATATCCAAATTATATGTTATGTGAGCTGATGTGTTGAAAGTTAAAGGTGTGAGCCTTGGAAAGTAGCTGGAAATAATATAAATAAGGGGATCCAAATCGGTACAGAGTAGAACAATGAAATACCATTGAAATAAGGCGCCTACATGCAAACCGTACATTATCTTGGTAAAAGTTAATTATGTGTGTACGAGTGATGGTCCAGGTGAGGATCGCTTCGTCGTATGGGTCGGTGGGGTGTCAAGTGATGATGGTGAGCGATTGAGTCTCTTTAGGATGCCAGGCTGCCGTAAACAGTGACAGTACTTTTAATTTAATATAAGTAAATATTTTGTGTACCCGTATAACAGCCTACTTTTATTTTTAAATGAAAAATAATTACAACTATTCCCTTCCATTAATTAATTGGCTTCCGTTTTTAACAGGCCAGTTTTTGTTAAATAAAGGGCGATTGAATATAAATTGTAGAAACATCGAAAATTATTAAAGTAAGTTTAGAAGTGGAGCGCAATAAAAAAGAAACATAAGGGAAAAATACTATATGAGATGCAAAATATATAAATAAACAAAATAATAATTAACAACAATAATAAGCAAACAATCAGGAACATACAGCACATTCCATTAAGTTATATGATAATCTCAAAGTGCGTGATAAAATGTCAAACGGAAAGAACCAACTAATTATGTTGAAGAAATTCTATAAGACAGTTCAGTCTTTCCACTAATTGTTTTAACTGTATAACCTACCTAGCTCAGACAAGCAAATTGTTCTTAAAACCGTCAAATAGTGAACACTTTGAAACGAAAAGATCTGATGCTCCTTAAGTGTGAAAGTTGTAACACTCATGTGTTTAAGTCAGCGATAAGATTCTGAGCAAAATTTAATCTCAATACCTAAAAGCTGATAAAATATAGAGACAGACATATAGTACTTGAAAGCCTACGGTGTTGATCTACATATTGATTAAGAATAAACATATCTGGGATCAAGCATGCTTTCGTTTATGCAGCACAGAAAAAAAAAAAAAAAAATACTATGACTCGGTTAAAAATTGAGGGGCAAAACCCTTAAATTTAAAGGCAATATATAAAGTCAATAACATAAAAGAATAAAATAAAAATTAAATAGCAAAATAATAAAACAATATACAAATATTATTAGAATGGAATGACATACTACTTTTAATTCTTACTCCCTGCCGTATTATATGTAAAGGAAAATGGACCAAGAAAATAGATTGTGGACCTAAACAAGAACAGCTTTATCTCGCTCTTTCAATGTACGAATTATAACCCACAAGAATCATAATAGAATATAGTCTAGCAAAACTACTTACTACTTACTACTTGAAGTCTAAACGGTCTTAAGACCATGAATCCTAAGTTAGTGAAATTATTGTAAATGACTTGCTTGCGCTCTTTTTATTAGTTTAACATACAACTATTGCTTTACCAACATAAAAAGAAAAATAAATCTTACTATACAATTATTAAACCAAATCTTATTATTGGAGCCTCCTCCACAAACAGTATACAATAAAATCAAACCCTAATCTAAAATCAAAAAACAGGATCAAGAGCTAGGGTGTATAAAACGACTAACACAAAGGAAGAAAAAACCGAAAATACCAATATTTAGTGGGTATAAAGTTTATACTATAAGCCAATCCGGTGATAGTTAAAGTACATTATTTAAAAACACAATACAATTAAAAATTTAAGTACTCTACCGCCCGTTTTGCAAAATACCGACTCTCAAGTCATCTCGAGCTTTAGTACATCACAACCGTATTTTGCCATCCAATTTCAATACTAATGCAAAGGTTCAAGAATAAGAAAATACAATACAATGGTTTCACGAATTAAATAAATAACTCAGATCATGAAAAAATAAATCCTTTAGCGACATAAATACGCCCTAATAACATGGCATCTAATAGATACTTAACCCTTAAATTAAAACATTTAACGTATTCATACTTTTCGAAACAGTGTAAGACTCATATCTCGAACTGATAGGCTAGTTCAATGCACTTCCTAATTAAATGCAAGAAAAATGGGGAGAATAATGAAATAAAATATTACCATCCATCAATTATAAGAAATTAGTAACGAAATTTTGTAAGTTCAAGCAATGAGTTTGGAATATAAAAATCTAACATAATCACTAAAAAGTAGAAATGTACATAGGTTGACAGTTGAAATATATTAAAGCAATCAATTATAAAGTGAAAAATCAATGTCCGATCGATTTCCCTGTTAAAATTAAGTTAACTTGTTAAGGACAATAATACATCTATCTCGTTTAAGCGTAAAGCCTAGTCAACATAGCTAACTACATAACATAAAATGTTTGAAAATCTGTAGAATACTAAGTTGAAGAAAACGATTAAATATAACACAAATTAAGATAGGGTATCATTCAACGTCAATAGAAGAATTTTTGAAGTCAGTAAATGAGTACAAAACACATTCTTTATACATTTTTATCGTAGGTAGCATACTGAGAAAGAGTTGGTAAAACCCGTTTATAAAAAAAAATCAAGCTGCTAAGAACATCTTACTGTTTTCATTTTCTTTATTTTAGAAATTGATTTGATATGTGAGTTTGATGAAATAATTTTAGTTGAGTATAAGAAATAGTATCTTAAATATGAGAAGTGTCATTTGGTGAAAATCTTAAAGCGAGCAGAGGGAAAGTTAAGGAAAAGATTATTTGATAAGCCTAAAAGATTACCTTAAGGAATTTAAAAATTGTATAAGCAAAATAAATTATTACTGAGATAGAACGAATCCAATATATGGGGATTAAAAAAATAATAATAACAATAATCTCAATAAACGATGAAGCATAATATTAAGATCAAAATTAGTTTGTTAAAACATGATTTATTATACCAGCTACACGAACTTCGTTAAGCTTTCAAGTGAGTACTAGAACTAAGGCTTATAATATTAACTTAAAAAAGCTTTTTATAAAGCCGAAACAAATCATGGAGTATGACTTTTGTGTTTTACCGGCTTGTCATTAATCTTAATGTTCGGTGTTTGTGTTTGCTAAATCCCTCAACGGAACAAGCTTAATATAAATCTTAAATTTAACATACTACAAAAATCTATAAAAAAAATTAAAAATATATATATATATGAAATAAAATTAAAACATACCCATTAGAAAAACATAATTTGATAGTGTCTTAAAAAAGTACACAAACTTAAAAAATTTTCATTGGTTTATTAAAAAGTTATACTAATTATCTCTATAAAAGTAAGAGAAGTCAGTGCAATAATAAAAAAAGATATATGCAAATAAAGGTTAGAAACGTAAGTAGCGAATAAGTTGGGTGTGCGTTAGAAGGAGGGACAATCAATTAACATACCACCTGCATTTCATAGACGATCGTGTATAGAATCGCATAAGGGACTTTTCTCCTCTTACAACTTCCCCCTATAATATTTCAAACTAAATCTGCAAGTCTCAATACTCTTGTGTTGATCTTGTTCCTGCTGCTGCGAAAAAATTCCCATCCCTTGCTTACATAACACTCACGAATGTTGTTGTTCTTGTTGTTGTTGGTTTTGCTTTTGATCATAAATACGGCCTACGAATGTACTGCTCTTTGACTAGCGTACTTCAAACAATCACAATATTGTCTCAATCCTTTTATTCTTTGATCACAGGTTTTTACAAACATTCATTGTTTATGTTTTGCCTGCAGGTGTGCAGGCAACGCACGCCAAACAGCCGCCCTCTCGACTCTCTCTTATCTACTTATTCGTATCTTACACCTTCTCCTTCTAACACTTTCCTACTCTATCCTTTCCCCCTCTTAAACCTTCTCCCTCTAACACTCCCCCTCTCACACCTTCTCCCTCTAACTCTTTATAATCTACATGTACAAGTATCAGTACTCTTGTTTAAAAACAATGTGTTGATCTTGCTGCTGCTGCTGCTGCGAAAAAAATTCCCATCCTTGCACACATAACCCCCCACGAAGGATGTTGTTGTTGCTGATGACAATAACAATGTACGTGTGCAGAGCAATGTATTTAAAACGTAGCATACTTGACTCTAACACTAATTGGTTGAATAGCAAAACTGATCCTGTCATTATCACAACCATAAGGCTCAACGTATTGACATTGCTGCTGCTGCTGCTGCGTAAGAAATTTCCACCCCTTGTTCAAAGAGCCCCACGAAGGTTGTAGTTGTTGTTTCTGTTGGTGTTGCTTTTGATCATAACAATGCGGCCTACGAATGTACTACCCTTTGACTAGCGTACTTCAAAAAGCATAATCTTTTCTCAATCCTTTTATTCTTTGCTCACTGGTTTTCACATTCATTGTTAATGTTTTGCCTGCAGGTGTGCAAGACACCGCACGTCAAACAGGTGCCCTCTCGACTCTCTCTTATCTACTTATTCATAGCTAAGAAACCTGCTCACAGTTGACTCTCTCTCTCTCTTATCTACTAACTTGTAGCTAAGAAACCTGTGCACACTTGACTCTAGCATTTAATAGTTTCATATATTCCCTATAGGGAATGTACTTTGCTCTCTGATCCTCACGGACGGTGATACCTATAACACATTAGCCAACTAATGTACTTGACCTTTGACTAGCGCACTTCAAGCATGCACAAACTTGTCTCTAAGTCTTCCTCCCTCTAACACTTTCTTGCACACAGTCTCTTTCTAACACTTTCCCCCTCTAACACATTTTAATCTTAATCAACAAGTATCAATACTCTTGCTTAGAAGCAATGTATTGATCCTGCCGTTGCTGCTGCTGCTGGTGCTGCGTTCGCAGAACCCCAGTACATCGAACAAGCGTTCGCTTTTCTCTATTATCTATCCTTTCTTCCTGTGCACACTGCACCTCATGACCATAAACAGGTTTACAATGCCACGCACGTCAAAGAGGCGCACAATTGACTCTAACACTAGTTAGGTAAATAGCCAAATCTGTTCCTCTGATCACCTGCTTGCAGGTGTATAATGCAACGCAGGTTTAAAAGGATAAGAGGGTCAAAAAACAAGGGGGCGATAAAAGGGTCATAAAATTTAATGTGGTCATAAATTGTGATTGGGGGTAATTAAAGTGACAGCTACTTCCTGTCACAGAACCGCCAGTTCCCTACTACTGGCGTGGCATCCAAACTTTTTGGGTGGTCACATCGTCTTTTCTGGCCCCAAATTTGGTGGATCCAGCTCAATAACTGTGGGAGATTTAAGCTTTTCTGATTTTAAAATGCGGGGGGAATTGGGGGCGGAATGGGTGGGCGTGACTCCAAAACATTGATGCAGTTTTTTGGAGCTCGTTACCAGCTATCTTCCTACCAAATTTGGTGCCTCTAGCTCCACAAATCTGGAAGATACACGCATTCCCGTTTTTGATGAAGAGTTGTGGCAGCTGGGGGTGGCTAGGCCGGGTTTTGTGGGCGTGGCATCCAAACTTTTGATGCAGTTTTTGGGTGGTCACATCGTCTTTTCTGGCACCAAATTTGGTGGCTCCAGCTCAAAAACTGTGGGAGATATAAGCTTTTATGATTTTAAATTGCGGGGGGGCTGGGGTCGGAATGAGGGGCGTGGCTCCAAAACTTTTTATGCAGGTTTTGGGGGTTGCTAGTAGCTATCTTCTTACCAAATTTGGTAGTTCTAGCTGTAAGGGTGTGTGAAATATGCGGATTTATCGTTTTTGAGTTATCGAATTTATCGATTTGCCAGCCCCCCAGTTATCGTAAAACCCCAATCTTGACACTTTAATTTACTGTCCCATAGATAAAGAGAATTGAAAAATTTCAAGTCTCTAGCTTGAAGGGCGTGGAAAAAAGTTGCGTTCATACAGACGGACAGACGGACAGACACCATGACGGACATTGCACAAACCCAATATACTCTTTACCTTCGGTATCGAGTATAAAATTCGCTCCTCCCTAGTCAAGGTCCGGGACCCGAACGGCTTGATCAAGTGCTCATACAGCGGAAACGCGTCATCACGCGTAATGCGGCGTGAGCAGACCGTTTTACATGCTGTCGTTTGGAAACTTAAATTTGTCCGCGAACATAGCATTTCCAAATTTAGAGTGTGAAAACTCGTTCATGTCACCCATAAGCGCCAACATCAATATATGTGAACAAATATGATGCATCACAAATGCCGCGAAGGACTTGTAAAAAAAGCCCTATAAAACATAAAATAAATAATTTAATTTGTTTGGAAAAAGAAAACATCATTATGTATATGTAGACCTTGTAATTTTAAAACGCGCTGCCTCTATTGGGGGGTGCGCTAAGTGCAACATGTTTGCCATCTATTGTTCGAATCAGTTTGGAAGATTTCACTTCTCTTCAAACCCCTTTGCAAACTGAAGCATGTCTTCATTGTTCCATTTTGGAATTTCGCCACATAAGGCCTGAATGATTCCGTTGCAAACAAGATCTACAGTCATCCCCATGTGCTGCTTGCTGACACGGTAGGTCGACCCTATGTGCCTTTGCAGATCACCTGAAGATAAATATCTAAGGAAATATATAAATTAATTGAAATTAATTTCAATGATTCATTGGATTTTGCAAAGTACTTACTCCAACACAAAATCAAACTTGACCTTGGTTGGTTTTGAACCTGGCAACCACGAGACCAAAAAATCCGCAAAGTTGTTGACGACATATGAAAATGTTCATAGAAAACTGACGGCTCCTTGCACAAATTTTCAAACTAAAAAAAGTAAGAAGGTTCTAGTCGGGAGAGCACGACTAGAAGATACCCTGAACCCAGTTGCAATAAATTTATTAAATTTATGTAAGACTTTTGTATACTGACTTAGCTTCAATCGATTAAATTCGATATCTCCGATGTTTCTTAACCGATTTGGACGAAATTTTCAGAAAAGTTCTATCGTTACCCATTATTTCAACCCTCATTTTTACATTTCCAAAATTTTTCATCGATAATGTGTGTATATCGGAAACCAGAATAGTTATCGATAATTTGAAGCAAACTTTTTCTGCTCATGGTATAGGAGAACTTATATACAAAATGTGAAGTCTCTAGCTCTGGTAGTCTCTGAGATCCAAGCGTTTATACAGACGGAAAGACGGACGGACAGACGGACATTGCTTTATCGTCTCGGCTGTTGATGCTGATCAAGACTATATATATTTAATGGGGTCGGAGATGCTTTCTTCTGCCTGTTACATACTTTTGCACAAAACCATTATACTCTTTTTACCCATTTTATGGGTAAAGCGTATAATTAAGTTGCACAATCAATATACTTGCTTAGTTTGTACGTTTAATAAAAGTACTTACATCTCTTATGTATCTTCCATGCTCGGCCCTGCCGATCAAATATGGATTTACCTAAACCCGTTTATTGGGCTTTGTTTTTGCAGCGTCGCTTCTATTTTTCAATATTGCCAACGCTGTGTTGTTTGCGCACATTAATGCAATTCAATTAAGCTAATCCAAATCCATTTTTCTTCACGTTAATTGTTTTCCCATATGTAAACAAACAACAAAACCCAGTTACATTTGCGATTTATTTACAAAAACCAATTAGCCTACCGCCACAATATGTGCATTTTTCAACACTTGTCGTTACGGTCGTAAAACTCGTGTACACGGTCCGGAAGCTGTACGGGGCTCATGCGTACAGGCCTTTACCAGATATACTAGAATTTGCCGAAACGTGTTCGCGTGTTGGAGGCAAGCTATTCCGCCGCTATACCGGGATCAAAACTCCTCGACGGCTGGCGATCAGGGAGGTGTACGGGACAAATCGCAGTACAAGTACCACCGATAGCACAGGTTATGTTCCCTCGCAAGTCGAGGTTGCGCGGTTGCCAAAGCTCCGTTATCAAACCGACTGAGTGATTTGGGAAACCTACTGGACGAGCCACTGATCGTTCAAACTCTATAAGGTGCGTTTCCTATATATGATGACACCACATTGCTTATATATTTTGAACGGTACATTTTTTTCAATAACAATGTTCTAAGTTTTTGCGTGTATTGACAAAAAAATAATGTTTACCAAGCCATACGGCGTTTCTGATAAAGGTACATTTGTTTTTCTGAAAAAAACTGATTTTCGGTTGTTTCATAGTTATAAAACCACTTTGAATTTTTATGTAGTTTTATTTATTAATATATTTTTGTTACATATTTAAACTAAATAGTAATGTTACGAAACCACTTCGATTTGGCATACTCTTGATGAATTTGTCAATAGTTTTTTTTTATTAAATGCTTCCCATTCTTAAAAAATTGTGGTTTGGAGCTGTTGAACCATTTTAACACGCTTATATTAGCTTCACTTGTATGTTTGTATGTATGTATGTTTGTATGTATGTATGTTTGTATGTTTGTATGTATGTAACTTCCTTTGGACTAAAAGCAAGAGACTCATTCGACCGTGGACGAGATTAGAACCCACGATCGGTAAGTCAGGGAGCGAAGACCCGCGCCTTAGACCGCTCGGCCAACGAACGAACTTGACGTAGAGGGATATACTGACAGTAATAAGCCACTTGCTTTTAGTCCAAAGGAGAGTTAAAAATATTTTTTTTCAGCCGTGGACGGGATTATTAATTATTATAATTTTTCAAATAAGTTTAAACAATAATAAATGATAAATTGTATTATTGTAAAAAAAAGCGTTGGGCGCTCGATGTACGAGATATATGGACAAAGCGCCCCACGCTTTTTTTACAAGATCAGTGGAGCGAGCAGGCCATTGCATCAGAGCAATATTTTTATTGTTGAACCAGATTTTGCTCTCCCGACTCACGTGAATGGAAGCAATGTCCTGCTGCAAATTCCACTGAGTGTCATTTGTACCTGTTAAAGGTGTGTATGTATTGTTAGCATCCAGTACAAACTGACTGCTTAATTTTTGTCGCAACTGTAACCAGCTGGACTGCGGATAATAATGAATGTATCTGTTTGGTAACGCAGTTAACTAAACCAAAACCAGCATCAACAGAACAATAACTCTCTTATCTCTAATCGCTATAACCTATCATGCTCTGCGCAGCATGAGAGCAACTTAACGTAAAGTCCAACTATTGTTTTTCATAAGCTCTTATATTTAGTTCATTACATTTTCTATTGTTTGCCTGCAGTTCTGCAGCCGTTCAGTTTTATCAAATTCGTCGGTAGCTCAACTTCGGTCGTTTGTCTGTTTCGCGACAAACGAAAAATCGCTTATTGTTGCACAGCCCAAATCGGGGTTAGCTGCAAAACACAACTTTAAAAATTTGTAAAGTAATTTAAGATCGGCCACGAAGGCAAATTAAAATATATGTACTATATTCATCAATGCAATCTCGCAGCATTTATAATTTGTTGAGTGACATTTCGGAAATTCGATAGCTATTGAAAAAGCTAAATAGCTCAACATTTGGTGACCCCGACGTGATACTCTGCATTTGTTTAAATAATGAAAAATTATTTATATGCGTGTACATATAAAATCAAAAACATATTCAACATGCCGAATACTGTTGAGGTGATTAATAATCTTGCAGTTCCGTCACTTGGTGCTCCGTTTTATGAATCTAAGGCCAAGGCTATTAACGAGCAAGTGAAGCGGATGGCCAAAGCTATTGCTCCGGAGCATATTGGGCATCTCAGCGAAGAGGAATTGGCGATCCGGCTTAAGGGTCTTGAAAGCGCGCAGCAGCAATTCAACAGTATGCGTTACGCATTGGAGGAGCTTGATTATATTGAAATCGGGAGTGAATTACGTGAATCTTTTGATGAATTATCAATACTCGTTGAGACTAGCTTGCGCCGGGAACTTAATAAACGAAAGTTATCATCGCCTTTGTGTTCGACCATGAGGCATGAAGCATCTGCTGACAACCACACATTGTCTCAGAGCCGGATTTGATAGCCTGAGCTTAAGCTTCCAGAGTTCAGTGGAGGCTACACAAAGTATGCCGATTTCATTTCAATGTTCTCGTCAATCATTGACAGCGACTTAGGATTTTCAGATGTAGAGAAGTTTCAGCATTTGCGATCGTGCCTGAAAGGACCAGCCCTGGAGTGTGTTTTATCGTTGGAAATCACCAGTGCTAACTATTCAATTGCGTTAGATTTACTAAAAATGCGGTTTAATAACAAGCGTCTTATTTTTCAGGCATTGTCACTGAGATTTTGGGTTTGGATTGCATCGAGTCGTCGTCAGCGGTTAAACTTCGAACCCTTTCGGATACCGTAAACGCCATTCATGGCTTTTTTGGATAGACGATGTCAAAGGTTGGAAAATGTGGAAAACGCTATGGCAACGTATACGCCTAGCTCCAAGGTGGGAAAAAGTAGCAAAAACCTTAACACCAGTAGAAAAGCCTATGTCGCTACTAACTCCAGAAAAAATGAATGCGTGTTTTGTGAATCATCAGGCCTTTTGATTTACAATTGCTCCCGTTTTAGAAATCTGTCTCCGCAACTGCGTCTTAGCGAGGTTAAGAAGCTGTCTCTTTGCATTAATTGCCTGCGCAAGGGGCATAGAATGAAAGAGTGCAGTTCGACCGCCTGCAATCGTGTAAGGCCAAGCATCACACTCTTCTTCATTTTGAGACTCAGATTGAGGGCTCTCAAATTATATCTGCTCCGCATGCGCCTGCTGCAAAACCCTCGTCAACACTTGTAGCCCAAAGTCTCAGTCAAGACATTGTGCTATTGGCAACTGCTGTCATCAGCATTAGGAGTCGCACTGGTGTTCTTGTTCCTTGCCGTGCTCTACTCGATTCTGGTTCGCAGGTGCACATTATTACATCCCGTTTAGAGTTGTGTTTGATGGTTCAGCTGTGTCTTCGTCTGGTTATTCGCTTAATGAAATCCTCATGACAGGCCCATCAATTCAACGCAAGCTTTTCAGCACTCTTGCAATTTAGAACATTTCCAGTAGCCTTGACTGGTGACATTTGCAAAATGTATAGGTGCGTTAGGATGGCTGAATCCGACTCGTACCTGCAATGCATCCTTTGGCGTGATGCGCCTCATCAGAAAATTCAAGTTTTCAAACTCGATACCGTTACCTATGGCACAAAGCCAGCTTCTTTTCTGGCAGTTCGGGCCATGCAGCAATTGGCCATTGATGAAGAAGATCGTTTCCTGTTGGATCTAAGGTGGTCTTGAGCGATTTCTACGTAGATGATCTCATCACTGGAGGCGACTCTGCCCAAGAAGTAGTTGAAGTCATGCATCAAACAGTCAGTCTTTTACGGAAAGGTAATTTCAAGCTTCGGAAATGGTGTTCCAATGATCCTAGCGTGCTTCAACAGGTGCCTGATGAAGACAAAGAGACCTTTCTAAAGTTTGATGATGGCACAGATATCACTAAGGCGCTTGGATTGGCATGGGATCCAGCTTCAGACTGCCTTCTGTTTAACTTCTCTCCAATGAAAGCGCCTGGCAAGCCTAGCAAACGGACTGTACTTTCTACCATTGCTCGATTCTATGATCCGCTTGGGCTTATCGGACCCGTGATATCCAAGGCCAAGATCTTAATGCAGCACCTTTGGAGAAAACATTTGGATTGGGATGAAAGTCTTCCTGCTTCCCTGCATTGTTCCTGGAACAGTTTGTGTGCTGACATTTCTCATACGGAGAAAATAAAGCTTCCGAGTCTGGTTATCAAAGGGCATCATCGAAGTTCAGGGATTTAGTGATGCTAGCATTGAAGCTTACGGTGGATGCATTTACGTCGTATCTATAACAGGTGGAAGGCGCGTAGCTCATCTTTTGTGCTCTAAGTCTCGAGTGAAACCCTTGCGGACTTTTACAATACCAAAGCTGGAGTTATCTGCTGCTGCACTTCTTTCACAGCTAATTCGAGAGGTAGCTCAAATGAATTTGTTCAATTGTAGGTATTATTGCTGGTCGGATTCTGCAGTTGTCTTATCTTGGATACGTGATGAGCCTTCCCGATTCCAAACGTTCACAGCTAATCGCATATCGTTAATCCAAGAATTATCGACAGGAATGGAATGGCGCTACGTACCAACGGCATGCAATCCGGCAGACATTCTTTCTAGAGGAACACTTCCCAGCGAGCTTATAGAATCATCGTTATGGTCTCATGGTCCCGAATTCCAGAGCTCCGGCAAAGAGTACTAATTGGTGGTTCAAAATCTTCCGATGATATTCGCAGTACTTAACGTACTTCGCCGCATCTCGGAACATTCCAGGCCAGTAGTAGCGTTGTGCCAGACGCATTATCGTCTTCCGTACTCCTTGGTGCCCGGCCGTTGGTGCGTCGTGGCACTCCAACAACACTCGTTTCCTCTGGTCCTCATCGATGCACAGCTTCCAGGGGATGTAGTCGTCGTCATCCGCACGGTGTCCGAGGTGTCTATAAAGTTGACCGTTCTCCATATAATCCTCGTATTTCACTGGGTCTTTAGCCATCTTTTCTTTCATCCTCTCGATCCACTTGCCGGATGATTTTTCCTGTACCGCTTGTTGCAAGTTCTCCACGGGTTGCCGGGATAAGGCGTCCGCTACTACGTTGAGCTTCCCTCGTCTGTACCGTACGTCAAATTGGTACTGCTGCAGCTCCAGTGCCCAGCGCGCTATCCTCCCCGACGGGCTCTCGATCGAATTCAACCATTTCAAAGCCATATGGTCGGTTACTACCTCGAACCGATATCCTTCCAGGTAGCATCTCATCTTCCGGATTGACCATACCATAGCCAGACACTCCTTTTCGGTCGCTGAATAATTTTCTTCAGCCTTTTTCAGTTTCCGACTCGTGTAAGCTATCACGCGCTCCTGTTGATCGATCGTCTGTGTGAGTACCGCCCCGAGGCCAAAATCGCTGGCGTCCGTCTGCAAGACAAATTTTTCTGCAAAATCCGGACAGGCCAGGACCGGTGCGGTCGTCAAGCTATGTTTGAGGGTCTCTAGCGCTGCCTGTTGTTCCTCTCTTCTTGACCATTTCCTAAATTTTTTTAATAAAGCTGTGATCGGTTGCACCACTGTAGCGAAATTCGGCACGAATCGTCGATACCAGGAGGCCATGCCCAGACAACGTCGCAGCTCCTTACAATTGGTTGGGGCCTTCAAGTTCTGGATCGCTTCTACTTTGGCGGGGTCGGTTTTGATCCCGTCGCCGCTCACTAGGTGTCCCAGGTATATCAGCTCCTTCTGAAAAAACGGACACTTCTTACGATTCAGCTTCAAGTTGGCCGCTCTCAAACGCCTGAAGACTTCCTTCAAATTTGTCACGTGCTGCTCCTTTGTCGCTCCGATTACTATTATGTCGTCCAGATAGGCAAATGCATGTGGCTCCATATCTGGTCCGATAACCGTATCCAAAGCTCGTTGGAATGTCGCACACGCCGAGTTCAAACCGAAAGGCATTACGCGCCACTGGAATAAACCTCTACCGGGTACCGTAAATGCTGTACACTCCCGACTATCCGCAGCCATGGGAATTTGCCAGTAACCGTGCTTGAGGTCGAGCGTTAAGATGTAACGCGCGTGTCTCAATCGCTCCAAAATGTGATTAATCCTGAGTACGGGATATGCATCTGGCAAGGAATGTGCATTGAGTTGCCTATAGTCGATGCACATCCGCCACTCGCCTGTTTTCTTTTTAACTAGCACAATCGGGGCACTGTGCCTATTGGCCTATTGGTGGTCGCAAGACTGTCTTCAGCGTGACAAGCAAATGCATCATGTGCTTTCGAGCTAAACCGGTCCTAGCTGAGACAATCATGGCGGATCTTCCCCGGGATCGTGTGAGTGGTTCGCATCCTTTTGCTGTCACTGGAGTGGACTACTGTGGACCATTTTACTTCAAGAGTGAAGTTCGAAACAAAGGTCCTGTAAAATGCTACATCTCGGTGTTCATTTGCTTTGCGACAAAGGCAGTGCATCTCGAACTGGTTCCTGATTTGTCTACAGCAGCTTTTCTAAATGCACTTAAGCGTTTCATTCTAACTAGATGTAAACCTACTCGCATATGGTCGGATAATGCTACTAATTTCGTGGGAGCCAAGAATGAACTAGCTGATCTCAAACGGCTCTTCCTCAGCGAGAAGCACATCGACGCTGTCCGAGAGTTTTGTCTTCGCACACTCGTTTGCCACATTTCCGCTATAATAAACTCACGACCTCTTTTTCCACTTTCAGAGCACCCTGCAGATCTGGATGTACTAACCCTGCGCACTTCCTTGGTAGTGTGCCACTCGTACTGTACCCAGAGCCTGCTGTCACGGCGCTGAACGTTAGCCGCCTAGATCGCTGGCAGCGTATAGCGTATTACCAACAAATTTTCTGGAATCGCTGGCGTGAGGAATATTTAACGCTTCTTCAGCAGCGCTCCAAATGGCGGACATCGCAGCCTGGTGTTCTTATCAATGATGTCGTTCTGGTAAAGGACGAAAACTTGCCACCCCTTAAATGGCCACTGGCTCGTGTGGTAGAGCTTGTTGCTGGTGCTGACGGCGACTCCCGAGTAGCTGTTCTCAAGACATCAACTGGGATCATCAAGAGAGCTGTGCGCAAATTATGTGCGCTTCCCAAACAGAATGTTGTTGAAAGCTCATGTCTTCTAACGGGGGGGAGAATGTTTGGTTACGCAGTTAACCAAACCAAAACCAGCATCAACAGAACCATAACTCTCTCTAATCGCTATAACCTATCATGCTCTGCGCAGCATGAGAGCAACTTAACGTAAAGTCCAACTATGTTTTTCATAAGCTCTTATATTTAGTTCATTACATTTTCTATTGCTTGCCCTTGGCCTTCAGCTGAGTGCAAGCCGCTGCTGCAGTTCTGCAGCCGATCAGTTCTATCAAATTCGTCGGTAGCTCAACTTAGGTCGTTTGTCTGTTTCGCGACAAACGAAAAATCGCTTATTGTTGCACAGCCCAAATCGGGGTTAGCTGCAAAACACAACTTTAAAAATTTGTAAAGTAATTTAAGTTCTGCCACGAAGGCAAATTAAAATATATGTACTATATTCATCAATGCAATCTCGCAGCATTTATAATTTGTTGAATGACATTTCGGAAATTCGATAGCTATTGAAAAGCTCAATAGCTCAATAGTATTTTTGTAGGTTGTACTAAGAACACTGATTTTATTAACGAAAAGTAACAATATTTATAGGAAATAATAGCTTATGGCGATTTCTTTTCTGACAAAAAATGTAGCATTATGTTACATTTTTTGAGGTTGCACTTTTTTTTGTGTTCTTTTTTACAGTGTTGCCCTATGAATGCAACATAAATGCAACATTTCTCACCCTGAAATAAACGAGAGTGTTGTTTGATCAGGGTTGCATTTTAATAGTGTTTGACATAGTAAAGTGACCATATTAAAGCACGAAAAAGTATTTTGATCATATTTCCACAATAAATATGAAATTAATGAACGATTTATGAATGAATTCACAAATGTATTGCGTATGTCACTTGTCAGCTGATTGATTAAGTGTTGCCTTTTTTTGATTGTTTGTGGTAGTAAAAGTGTTGCCCTTTTTCGGGCAAAACGGCAACACTTTAACAGGGTAAATACAAAATTTAAAACATTCTGTCTGAAAACGGGTAACATTTTTTCTACAAAAGAAATCACCATTAGTTTTACAGCTTTTTAGTGTCAATTAAAATTAGGTTATTGTGTACTCAGCAGTTGCTTGCAATGCAGAATAGCATATTTAGCGACTACCGGGTTGGCTGACCGCTACTGTTGCGACATATTGCATGCGTGTTGCAGTCAGTGATATTCTGTGTGTTCAGCATAACTTGGTGTTGCTTAAAACTTTATGGGTTAATAAATGTAGCGTATAGTGTATGGTCTTGACCTAGTTTTTCCATATGTTAATAATTTGTGTGTCATTCATACATAGCTATGTGTAGTTATTTGATATCTTATAATATAAATGTGTGCTGACTTGTATAAGACTTAACATCATTATTTTGCAGCACGAAGGGCAGTAAACTGCATTCCAACACATTAATGTAGTCAATTCTTTTCATTCTGGACGAGACGAGAAAGCAGCCCATACCATAACACTGCCACCACCGAAATCCCTTTATTGAAAGTGGTTTTCAACAAATGTATTTTTTTTGTTCATACACGCAAATGTTAATGAAAAAAATGTTCCGTTCAAAAAATTTTTATCTACTACTTTTATCTACATACAATTGTTCTCCTGTTTTCAGTGGGAGTTTGTCACACTGATTTACTTTTCCAAATGTCTTGTGCTAATCTCGCCGGCCGTTTGCCGCGTTTCACTACTTTCTACGTTTTTTCGATTCCCTTCCGTGCAACATGACCGCTTCTTCATAATCCCGCCTATATCGTGGATAGCGACACCTTGATCGTAGTTCGCGAACTTGCGCCCGACTTTCGCTCTTCTTACTCTGGTTTGGCCGCTCTTGCACTTAGCTTACTCTATACCTTTGCCCTTTACCATGTTATATTTAGGTTCTATGTTAATGTTAAGTCTAATACACCAATATGCTATTCGGTTTATTATGTTAAAGGTATATATATTCTAAATGTAATGAATTGTGGGGGAGGCCTGCGCTGGACCTACCTCAAAATTGTTTTTCTAAAACTATTATTATTTTCATCTGGCTATGGTATTATATCAAAAATAGGTGTTCTAAAAATTTATTGCGGTACATGTGATATAATAAACATTTCTTTTGTATCAGATTTTAACCATGTGGATGTTTTAATGTTAAGTATTTCATCTGGTGTTATGTTTAATAAGGCATCATGATTTAATGATTTGGGATTATATATTCCTTATCCTCAAAATATGACGCCAAGTTGTTGCTCCGTCGGGAATAGCTGCGATGCCGTTACGAGCAGCAGGGATCCCAGAAAATAGCAGCAAAATACAAAGCAGAACTCAATGATGTGGCCGATAGCATTGAGCTACTTATACTGGACAAAGAAATGACCGAAGAGCGCTTAGATACGCTGCAAATGGAGCTAGTACTCTGATACCGAAGGTAAGTATGAAAATAATATAATATATATGAAATAATATAGTATGTCTGTTAATGCAATTGCGATGCAACGCTCACCCATGCCCCCACCTTTTAAAATTGGAAGTCCCCCAAACTTTCTTTTTAAGATTGCTTTCCACCCGTTTTTAAACCGTATCTGAGTTTCCCGCATTCTGTTTTTTCGTCTGTTTGCCAGTTTTTCACTTGTACCCTGAAATGGCTAGAAAGCTTTTATTTTGTACCAACTTATGCAACAGGCAGAAGTCAAATACTCTGAAACCACAAACATACTCTTAGTTAGCAACAAAAGCTGAGTCGACGTAGCCATATCTGTCAGTACGTCCATGCGTCCGCGTGTTTGCAACCGTCAATCACACATACTTGGAGCTAGATACTTCGAATTATGAATATAAGCTTTAAGCTCCATCATTGGCTGAAAAAGTTTTTTTCGAATTGCCAGTTACATAATTATACATATTTTTTTTTAGAGATAAAGTTCTGGTTTGCCGAAAATTTTATGCAAAGACCCCAAAATACGTGTTGTTGAAAGTTTTCAATATGTAAGATGCACAAAGTAAATTGATAAAATCTATTTAAATCCTATATCCATACAGCTAGAGATACAAAATTTGGTGAGAAAAAAGCTAGAGATCTAAACACTTCCGCCTAAGAGACCCTTGCATTTAGTTTATGAATGTGAATGAATCCTACATCAGCTTGAGATACCAAAATTGATGACATTATGTCTGGTGACTTTCCAACAGAACTGCATAAAACAATTATCTAAAACAGATACCCGCACTTCTTCTATACAAGCACAGTTTTTTATTTATTATACCCTTCACATGTGAATCAGGGTATATTGAGTTTGTCATGAATCTGTAACGCCTTAAAGGAATGATGGGAGACCCCATAAACTATATATCAAAATGATCAGGACGAGCTCAGGAATTGATTTCCGTCCGTCCGTCCGTCTGTCCGTCTGTCCGTCTGTCCGTCTGTCCGTCTGTCCGTCTGTCTGTTTCAACACGATTTCCGGCCAAACTGCTGAACCGATCTTGATGAAACTTTCACAGATTGCTTAGATCATGTCGGGTTTGTTCACTATGAAATTTCATCCCGATCGGAGCATTCTACGATATAGCCACCATATAAATTTACCATATCAACACGATTTCCGGCCAAACTGCTGAACCGATCTTGATGAAACTTTCACAGATTGCTTAGATCATGTCGGGTTTGTTCACTATGAAATTTCATCCCGATCGGAGCATTCTACGATATAGCCACCATATAAATTTACCATATCAACACGATTTCCGGCCAAACTGCTTAACCGATCTTGATGAAACTTTCACAGATTGCTTAGATCATGTGCTTACCATATCGTACTATCAATTGTTGTCTCTGTCGTGCACTTTCAAGTACCTACATGTCAATATGTTGTTTTTGTCGAAAACGAACAAGTAAATGACGCTCAAGAGTAAAAATATTAGCGAAAAATTACCAACAACTGCACAGAAACATAAGAGGGGGGAGTATTGATTTGGCTGTGTGAAGGGTATCATAGTCTTGGCATAGCCAAAATTAACTATGCGCCACTATGTTTTTTAAAATGCTTTTATTTAACTTGACTTGTCTGTCTGTCTGTCTGTCTGTATATTTGTACCGGAATCTTGTAATCAAATTTTCACCAAGTACCCGAATACCTAGAGCTCTGAAATTTTCACCAATGATGTGTTTCAGATGACAATACATGTTTTACAAGTTTTTGGCACGCTAAAATATGTAATATCATGTAAAAACCACGAAAAACTGTTTTCCCTTTTGCTTAACTTACTAATTTGACTGTCAAATATGACAAGCTTAGGTGGCATGAAGGGAAGCCTGCCGCTTCGTAGGCCGAAGGTCTTAGGTTCGATCTCCGATCGAAGCTTTTTTTTTAATGTTGTTTTTTACATTTTTTATTATTCCCAATAAAAGATTTTCAAATCATAATTAGTGATGGTTAGCTATAATTTTTTTTTGTCTTTAAATTCTCAACTGGCTCTAGCCTTCTGAGCATTGTATTAAACCTTCACAACTGGACCAAACTTCCCACCTGTGCTTAACTTTGTCAGAATGGTATGAATCATCCTAACTAGAAATATTGTATTTCCTTGATTGACAAAAAAAAACTCAGAAATAAAGTCGAGCTATCACCACTGCTTTATTTTCGGCAACCGCAAGGCTGCCTAAGAATCAGCAAGTTTAGCCTTGGCGTCACATTTTATTACAAAAACATGTTTGACATTTCGGTATAGCATGGATGATAGTAAAAAATCGAATACAAATTTATGCAAGAAAGCGTATAAAAGCATGTCTTCAAAATTTTTTTTGATTTACTTGTTTAAATTGTAGTATAGTATAGTAGTAGTATACACTTCAAATATATTAAACAGCAATGCCTTTTTATGAAAGTCTTTAGCGATTAAATCTTACCACAAATATTACAAATATTACATGGCGACTGTGACAGTGTTCACTAGTGATAGTGAACATTGAAAAAAATAGTGATATAAGAACAATTCATAATTTAAAGCAGCAACAACAGCTTCAAAAGAGCAACAACAACTACAATTACAAAGAATTGTAAACAGCGAAAATATTCAACGATAAATCAAAATATGAGTTCAACATTGCTTTGGCCTGGGCTCTTCAGCAAAAATTGCAACATCATAACTTAAAGAAAATTATCGACAATAACATACTAACAAGTGACGAAGCCTGTGCGAAGACCAGCACCGGCAACGCCCAACACATCAAGCTGGGCCAATGAAATTTACAAAAAGCAAGAAAGGCATAGGACCGCCTTTTGCGCCAACGCCAACAGCAGCAGCATCAGCTGCAATCGCAGCAAGCAGCCAGACCAGCACAATAACAATATAAAATATTTCAATAAATCCCATTTATGAGCGACAACAACGAGTTTATAAACGCTGCTCCTGTTGAGCAAAGGGACGCACCGACGCTGAAAGAGGCGCTTGAGGTGTGTTCAGCCGATGGACCACGGCCACTCACAATAGCTGAGTACAAGACCCGCAACGCAGAGAAGCCCCCAAAAAGACAAAAGGGGAGGAAGGATTCAACGCCTGCTACAGCAGAGATGTCTGGAGCGGGGTATGCTGCAGAAATATACAGACAAGGAGGATCAACAAGGCTACCAACAGCGCATAGATGACCTAAGAAAACAACTTCGCCAAAAGAGCGAAGCAACGCTAAAGAGCTGTTAAGTGCAGGTTGAGTCGGTTTGATATTTTTACCAACTTGTATGACGAGATTGTTGCCTAGGGTGCACCACTTGCTATGCTCTTAGCTTGCTCGCCGGATTGGTCGGGGCTCTTGCTAAACTCTTATAGGTCATACGGACACACTCGTATAATAATTTAGGTGCACATGTACCGAATGGGTATACTAAACAAAATAAGGAAATTAACATGTAAAAATAATAAAAAGGAACATTAAATCCCCGCAAATCGATCGCCAATCTTGATCCAACAAACTATTGGTGTGGGGCTCTCGGATGTAATTGAGTCCCCTTTAACTTCTCTACCCACCCTATCTATGCGGCATCACGAAGGAGTTTAATGTCGCTCTTATCGTGAAAACTCTTTCATTATCGTATGCCATCATTTCGACAATGCTGTGCTCCGGACTGAACAAATAATCTAAGCAATCATTTCAAATCAATAAAACTCAACAATATATTTCATTATTCAAAACTCCTTGCATTCATGTACAAACAACATTGTCTTTCGTTGGTGACGGGTATGTTTTTGAGTGCTCTTAATAATTTATTAATTTCTTGTGTTTGTGTACGGTGTTTTATTCGGTTTATTTTGGTAAACGTCTCTAACATTGCTCGCAAGTGTACGTTGTGTGTATTTGCGCGTGCATTATTAAATTTTCTTGTTGAATATTAATTTTAATTTAACTTGCAGTCAAATTGACGCTGCAGTGCTTGAAAAGAAAACATACGAGCATACGTACTGTGAAGTAGGCCGCCCACGGGCCTCCCCACATTCGAATGCTGCGCATCTTAATATTAATAGTAATCATAATATAACGAATTACTGTTAAGGGTCAAGGAGACAGAATATTACTCACTGTATAAATAAACATAAGCTACAAGTATAACATTAATTCGTAACATATTTAAGACGATAATAATAACATAGAAGTCCACGACAGTCAACAGAAGGGCCGAGCTACCAGATCAGCAGAAAGAGAACGTAGGTCATGCGCACTCTCGCGACCCACACTCTCAAATGTCGTGATCCACAACTGGCAAATGGGCGAGCTCAAGTCGAGCGCGAGACCGGCAAGTTAGTTGCTCAGTAGCGTGACGAGTGGACGGACGCGAAGTTGCTGAGAACGATTCAGAAGTTTTATCGAAGTGGAAGAAGGCGCATGAGACGATTTTTGGTGAAAGAGACACTGCACGAGTTATAACTCAGTACATTATTTAAAAGAGTAAGTAAGTCTAAATGAGCCCGATGAAGAGGAAATAAAAGGCAACCTAAAACCGAAACGAAACTCAACGTGTTATATTTATGTATAAGACGAGCGGGAATCGCCGCACACATATATATATACGATCATATATATATGCACGCGCACGGCGTCAGTTCGCGATACGTTCTCCCTCCTCCTTTCCCAGCATTCCTACTAATCGACGGATCAAGCCCCTAGTCGTAGGGAGCAACACTTGCGGAGTTAGCGGAGACTGTACGAAAGTACGTCAAACCCTGACATCCCTGTCCGTCGACGCGTTACCCTTCCTCCCCCGCAATCCTACTAATCGGTGGATCGAGCCCCGATTCGTACGGAGCAGCATTGGTGGAGTCAGCGGAGACTGTGCAAAAGTACGTCAACCCCTGACGCCCCCCTCACCTTTTCGGCCGCGCAACCTCGGGGTTGCATCGTTCATTGAAACTCGCCTCTTAATAGCTAACGCGTTTCGTCAATTTATAAATTCCTTGTAACGCGAGCCTTGGCCAGACTGAGATCTGTACCTCGGCATGATTCACTACTTTACAAGTGGCGCCCGAGCAGGGAAATAGTTAGCTAAAATCGGTAATAAAGCCCCGAAAATATTACCAAAGTTTGAAGTTTCGCGGAAACCCGATATACCCCATCATACCCTGTTCTGAGCACGCGCATCGAAATCGACGAAAACGCAACGGTGCCAGCGTCAATTGTCGCGGCACTTTGGTTTTTTTTTGTAACGGAATCGAGCTAAGCCGATCGAAAGTGACGGTGGAAGCGGACGCGCCAATTAAGCGAGCGGTAACGCAAAGCGACGACTACAATTGTTAGCGGCTAACGGCAAGTTGTAGCGCGACAAAAGTGATGTTGGTGCAGGCAGCCAACAACCAAACGGGATAACGAGCGCGCGATCAATTCGAGTACAGCACACCCCACATAACCACAAGTGTTTTGTGAAAAGGTTATACCTGCGCACAGTGGGACGGGGATAGAAAAGTTAATGAGCAGTGGAAAAGTGAGGAAATAAAAATAATAAAATTAATAACAAATAAAATTTAATAAAATTAATAATAAATAAAATTTGGGAAAAATGTATAATGAATAAAATTAATAATAAATAAAATTTAATAAATTAAAAATAAATAAAATTATAAAAAAATTTAAAAAATAGGAAAAAAAAACATACGCCAGATGGTCATTTGTCGCTCACGAAAGTAAACAAGTGTCGCGACGTTTTGGTTTTGTAACGGAATCGAGTCAAGCTGAGCACACGATTCGAGTTGTCGCGGCGCAACGAAAGTGACGGTAGAAGCAAATACCCCGATTAAGAAAACGGGATCTGACCAGGCGAGCGCACGATTCGAGTTGTCGCGGCGCAACGAAAGTGTCGGTAGAAAGGGACGAGCTGATAAAAAGAACGGGATTTGCGCACGTGCAAGGCGGGTCGTCGGTATATGCGCCAAATAGTGAAAAGTACAGCACGCGCCGCAGAACGAAAGCGAAATTGGTTTTGGGCATGGTGATCGACAGTGTACAGTGGGACAAGTGCACATGAAAGTGGAGAGCGAACAGTAGGACGAGCACGATTAAGAAACATAATTAAACACAGTGACAAAAATTAATAAATATTTAATAACAATCAAGAAAATTTTTAAAGTGGAAAATAATAAAATAAAAAATAAAAAAATAAATAAAAATAAAGTAAAAACTTAATAATAATTAAATAAATAATAAATAAAAATAAAGTAAAATTTAATAATAATTAAATAATAATAAATAAAAATAAAAATTTAATAATAATTAAATAAATAATAAATAAAAATAAAAGGAAATAAAAGAGATAATAATATATATATATATATATATATAAAACAAAATAAAATAACGCCAAACACCACAAGCAGCAACAATGGATAACACTAACGATACTGAAACACAGGAGAGCGGCAGCCCAGGGGTGGGCAGCCGCTGGGTGTACTATTGCCGAAAAGAGGAATTGGAGGACATCGCACAAGAACTCGGCCTGGACAGATTCGGAAAGGTAGAAGAGTTAAGGAAGCGGGTATGTACGTCGATTAAGGAGGGGAATCATAGTCCGTTAATATGGAACTTGCTGAGGGATTGGGAGCGTAAATCCGCCAGAAGGCCGGAATCGCCCACCCGCCCAGCTTTCATGCTGAAGGGGCGCAGTCACCGCATAAATCGGAATCCGATTATCTGACTTTATCGGGGCAATCCAGAGGATTTCTCCCGCCACCCAGCCTAAGGGAATATAGGCCGGCACCCGACGAGAAGTTTACTAAAGAACCACCCCCTGGCGTACGAATAGTGCCGCCTGTCGACTCACTTATGAATGGTACCCAGGCGGAGCAAGCGAGCTGTAGACCCAGGATCAGCACCGACGACGCGTTCGTCAGCCAGGAACATTGCATTTTAGTTCCTGAGCAGATCAGGAAATGGGGAATAAAATTCGATGGGTATGCTTATCCGCTCGTGTTATAGAATCATTGGAGGAGTGTGCGAGGACGTACGAGATAGAGTTAGATCGTATCCCCAGAGCCATGAGTATAGCTTTCACCGGCATGGCGGCGGACTGGTTTTCGATGAGCGACCTGAGGGACGCGTCGTGGGGAGTGTTTAGGATAAACTTTTTGGATTTCTTCCTGCCTACCCAATATTTAGACAAACTAGAAGACGAGATTAGGGCCCGTCAGCAACGGGTAGGGGAAGGGTATAAAGAGTATCTGGTTAGCCTGAAAGATTAATGCGGCATGCCGATTATAGTCCCGAACAAGAGCTGAATAGGGTGTACGAAAACCTCAAACGGGAGTACCGCTTGTATATTCGGAGGAGAGATTTTACGAGTCTGGCCCAATTGTCAAGATAGCCGCGGAGTTTGAGAATATACCGGGTGAGGGTCACTGGGAAGCGGCGCAAAGCCAGGCGACAGGCTTAAAACATTTGTGTGGACTAGGAGGCGTAAACGATCCCGCAAGGCAAGCGAATCCTTTTCGGAGCCCACCAGCACAAGTACCGTTGGTGAGGAGCGAGCCGGGTAGCCATCCAGTCGCTGAGCGTGAAAAGATTTCGAACTGCATGGTGGGGCATGAACAGGTTAGGCCGATAGAAGGGAGTCGCGTATGTTACAACTGCTCGCAAGAGGGAAACTTTGCCAGGGAATGTACGAACCCAAAAGTGTTGTTCTGTAGACAATGTGGTACGCGAGGCATAAGTAGTGTGGCGTGTTGTGGACGGAAAGCGGGAAACGGACAGCCGCGTCATCTGGAACGGGATCGGATGGGCGCCGGCAAAAACCAGTCCCAGAATTAATATACCCACTCAGCGTCGAAAAGAATCGCATAGTCGTCACGGTGAAGATCGGAGACCGGACGGCAAGGGCGACAGTCGATACCGGAGCTACTAGGAGCTTCGTGAGTGAGGAGTTTCTCAGAGAGATTGATGCACAAGGGGAAGTGTTGGCAGCAACCGCGAACACGCATCTAGCAGACGGGTCAAAGGTGGCCATAGATAAGCTGTTACGGATCAAGGTGGGGCTAGTTAGCAAAGAATACTGATGGACATGCTCGTAATGCCATCCATGTTAGACAGTTTGATCCTAGGGATGGACTTTCTATGCAGATGGGTACGACTATAAGTGCGGTGAGGCGAAATTAGTCCAACAAAGCGTTGACGCCCCGGCTGAGCCGAGTTACAGAGCCGAAGTGAAGCCTGAAGGGGAAAGACACGCGGTACGAGAGACGGAAAACGACGGTATGTCCTGGGGACATATCGTAAGGAAAATGCCACGCCAGCCAAGCGAGAGGGCGACCGAGACGCAGTTACAGTCGTCAAGGAGCCATCGCTGGGCCAGCTAGGAAGTACAGGAGTAGAGGCACCTCAGGATGGAGACCCCAAATCCCAGGCAGGATCTAGGTCAGAAGGCACCACCGTGGAAGAAGGGGAGTGGCCAGCGGATTTAGAGCCAGCCACACAGGAGTTTTTGAAAGCGGAGTTACAGCTTTTCGAAGGGCTAAAAGGAGTGTCCCACGTGGCTGAGCATCGGATTATCTTGAAGGATAATAAACCTATCAAGCAAAGGTATTATCCCAAGAATCCCGCCATGCAGCGTGTGATCGACCAGCAAGTGGATGAATTGATAAAAGCAGGAGCCATAGAGCCTTCAAGGAGCCCGCATAGCGCCCCGATCGTACTCGTCCGGAAGAAGACGAACGACTGGAGGATGTGCGTGGATTAAAGGCAGCTCAACGCACAGTCAATAACAGACGCGTACCCTGTGCCAAGAATAAATCACATCCTGGAAAAGTTGAGACACGCCCGTTACATTTAAACATTGGATTTGAAACACGGTTATTTGCAGATCCCCATGGCGGCGGACAGTCGAGAATGCACGGCATTTACGGTGCCCGGTCCAGGGCTATTCCAATGGCGAGTCATGCCATTTGGACTGCACTCGGCCGTGCAACTTTCCAGAGAGCTTTGGATGCGGTAATCGGCCCAGAGATGGAGCCTCACGCGTGAACAGCATTCGGAGAACTTAAAGGAAGTCTTTCGCCGGCTGAAGGCAGCAAATCTGAAGCTAAACAGGAAAAAGTGCTCGTTCTTCCGCAGGAAGTGAGTCTACCTAGGACACCTGGTAAGCGCCGAAGGGATTCAGACAGATCCATCGAAGGTCGAAGCAATACGCAATCTGAAGGCCCCAATGAACTTGAAGGAGCTCAGAAGTTGCCTAGGGATGGCGTCCTGGTAAAGGCGCTTCGTGCCCAACTTCACAACGGTGGTACAGCCGATGACACTCCTGCTGAAGAAGGCTAAGAAATGGTCGTGGAATGCGGAACAGCAAACGGCATTAGACAGCTTAAAACACTGTCTGACGACCGCTCCCGTTCTCGCGTGTCCCGATTTTTCCGAGAAGTTTACGTTGCAAACGGATGCCGGCCTAGGAGCAGTGTTGACGCAGACCATCGACCAACAAGAGCGAGTCATCGCCTACGCAAGTCGGAAGCTATCCAAGGCCGAGGAAAACTATTCGGCAGCCGAAAAGGAATGCCTGGCAATAGTTTGGTCGATTCGGAAGCTGAAATGCTATCTAGAGGGATATCGTTTCGATGTAGTGACGGACCATATGGCATTGAAGTGGTTGGATTCAATAGAGAGCCCGTCGGGAAGAATCGCGCGCTGGGCGTTAGAGCTTCAGCAGTACCAGTTTGATGTACGGTACAAGAAAGGAAAGCTCAACATGGTAGCGGATGCATTGTCGCGAGATCCGTTGGAAAAACTCCAGCAAGTCGTATTCCAGCAATCCCCAGGGAAGTGGATTCAAGAAATGAGGGAAAAAATCGCTAAGGAGCCAGCTAAGTATGCGGATTACGTAGAGGAGAATGGACAGCTGTACCGACAACTGGGTCACCGCGCAGACGATGAGGACTAAATCCCATGGAAGTTTGTGCGTCGACGAAGAACATAGGAAAAGAGTGTTAAACGAATGCCACGATGCACCGACGGCAGGACACCAAGGGATCCGCATGACGATAATGAGGCTATCGCAGCGTTCTTACTGGCCGGGTATGTTTCGGGACGCAGCCAAATACGCGAAATGCTGCGAGACATGTCAGAAATTCAAGATGGAGCAGAGGAAGCCAGCCGGATACATGCAGACCCGCCAGGTGGCAGAACCAATGGCCATTCTGTGCGCGGATTTTGTGGGCCCCCTACCGCAATCAAAACAAGGCAACACGATGCTGTTGGTGTTCCACGACGCGTTTACGAAATGGGTAAAATTGGTTCCCCTGAGACGGGCGACAGCGGCCACCTTGCAAAAGGCCTTTCGCGAGCGCATTTTATGCCGGTTCGGGTACCCAAAAGGTTTGTCTGCGACAACGGAGTGCAGTTCACAAGTCGGAATTTCAAAGAATTTTTGAGTTCGCTGGGCGTGGAGATGGAACATACCGCCCCGTACTGCCTGCAGGACTAACAGGACGGTAAAGACGATGATTGCCCATACATATCAGGAAATCAAAGTTCATGGGATCAGCTAATTCCTGAAATCTCAATAGCCGTCAACTCAAGCATTGCGGATTCGACTGGATCCTCCCCAGCATTTTTGATGCAAGGAAGGGAACCACGTCTGCCAGCCACATTATATGAGGAGAAGACACCAGACACAGGAAATACGCCGCAAACGCCGGAGGAGAAAGCAAATAGGCTGAAGAAAGTGTTCGACATAGCGCGAAGTAACCAGCAGCGAGCATCAAAAGACCAGGGTAGGAGTTATAACCTAAGGAGGAGAGAATGGCGCCCTGTCCTTAACGAGCTGGTATTGTTGAGAACACACCAGTTGTCCAAAGCCAGTGACGGGTTCGCAGCGAAATTGGCCGCGAAATACGACGGACCCTTCATCGTGAAGAAGTTCGTGTCACCCAACGCTGTACGTCTCGCAAAAGTCGGAGAACGCAAGAGGAAAACTGCCAGCATCTCACAACTAAAACCCTTCCACCGAGAAAACGACGACCACGAAACGAGTCAACAACAAGAGAAGGAATCAGGCGAAAACCACTCAACGACCTAAAAACACTACGAAAATCGCCAATAGCGGTTTTTTTTCTCGTCGCCTTCGCGATTTTTTTTTTCTTCTTTCTCTTCTTCTCTATCAAAAAAAAAAAAAGTCACTAACAACTAATCTTGCCAAATGTATAAAATTTGTAACAATTTCATCAACATTTCAGATAAAGATGGACGACATCATATCGATTAGTAGCGGCGAAGGGTCAGACACGACGGTCGAACGTGTTGACGAAACGGGAGCCTACGGACGACAGTCACGTACGGATGACGACGAGGAAGGCGAAGAGTCAGACACGACGGTCGAACGTGTTGACGAAACGGGTGCCTACGGACGACAGTCACGTACGGATGACGACGAGGAAGGCGAAGAATCAGACACGACGGTCGAACGTGTTGACAAAACGGGTGCCCACGGACGAAAGTCACGTGCGGAGAGCAGAGAGGAGTCAACGACAGATGACAACAAAGGAACCCACGAGCAAGACGCCCGTGTGGAAGACGTCACCGACGAGGAGTCGGATACCACGGCTCGGCAAGAAGCTAAAACGGGTGCCCTCGGACACAACGTCCGTGCGGAGGAGGATGAAGAGGGCAGCGAAGCCGAAAGCGACGACCCGAGCGCATACCAACATTCGCGAGATCCACGCAGAAATCACCCGAAGTGTCAACAAAATTATAGAGAACACTCGCCTCCCACCTTCTTACACACGATGTACGAGAACGAAGAGGTAGTTGCGTACAGGGTTGACGGTGCGGTCATCTTAAAGATGACAAAGACAACAACGGTCATCATCGCAGCGCCGCACGCAAAGGCACCATCTCCGTACGTAAAGAGCCGGCATCAGCAGAGCGACCCCAGGCGATCGAAGACGGGAACGTAGACAACGAAAACCTGGCGACACCCAGCACAATACACAACCCGACGCCCAACAACGAGAAACACATGCGGAGCGACACGGACCGGTCAGAAGAACTTTTCGAAGGCGTGTGCGGATGGGAGGAGGGATAAGAGGCAGAAGTCAAGTCAGACAACACGCCGTCCTGCAGCCATAATTCACCACCACGAAATCATGGACGAGTGGGAAGTTCACCCAAATGAGAACATCCTTTCGGCTATGGCGATACCAGCCATCACGCGGGAATAAGAAAGCCGAAGAAGGAGGGGCAAGCACGGATGGTTCAAGTTAACCGCGGGAGGACAGCATTACATAATAAACCCCCGCAAACCCGGCTGGAATACAATAACCAAGAGTGCGCAAAGCCACAGGTCGCGGAAACAAACACCGCAAACGCCAATAGCGGGAAAACAAAGCCCGATCCCGACAAACAGCGGAAACACCGGATCCACAGCCGCCACACACTTGGAAGGTACTACCGCGGGCGAAGAGCTGCCGATAGCAGAAATATGGAAGGTCGAAAGATGGCTCAACAGGAAAGGCCCAGGAAGACGAGAGAGGGCGAATATAAAAGCGGGACAGCAAGTCTATAACGTGACAAAACACCCCGACGGGAAGTCACAGTCTCGAGGAATTGGGGTGTAAAATAGGCCGCCCACGGGCCTCCCCACATTCGAATGCTGCGCATCTTAATATTAATAGTAATCATAATATAACGAATTACTGTTCAGGGTCAAGGAGACAGAATATTACTCACTGTATAAATAAACATAAGCTACAAGTATAACATTAATTCGTAACATATTTAGACGATAATAATAACATAGAAGTCCACGACAGTCAAAGAAGGGCCGAGCGACCAGATCAGCAGAAAGAGAACGTAGGTCATGCGCACTCTCGCGACCCACACTCTCAAATGTCGCGATCCACAACTGGCAAATGGGCGAGCTTAAGTCGAGCGCGAGACCGCAAGTTAGTTGCCCAGTAGCGTGACGAGTGGACGGACGCGAAGTTGCTGAGAACGGTTCAGAAGTTTTATAGAAGTGGAAGAAGGCGCATGAGACGATTTTTGGTGAAAGAGACACTGCACGAGTTATAACTCAGTACATTATTTAAAGAGTAAGTAAGTCTAAATGAGCCCGATGAAGAGGAAATAAAAGGCAACCTAAAACCGAAACGAAACTCAACGTGTTATATTAGTTTTCTGTATAAGACGAGCGGGAATCGCCGCACACATATATATATACGATCATATATATGCACGCGCACGGCGTCAGTTCGCGATACGTTCTCCCTCCTGCTTTCCCCCAGCATTCCTACTAATCTGCGGATCAAGCCCCGATTCGTACGGAGCAATACTAGCGGAGTTAGCGGAGACTGTACGAAAGTACGTCAAACCCTGACATCCCTGTCCGTCGACGCGTTTACCCTTCCTCCCCGCATTCCTACTAATCGGTGGATCGAGCCCCGATTCGTACGGAGCAGCATTGGTGGAGTCAGCGGAGACTGTGCAAAAGTACGTCACCCCTGACGCCCCCCTCACCTTTTCGGCCGCGCAACCTCGGGGTTGCATCGTTCATTGAAACTCGCCTCTTAATAGCTAACGCGTTTCGTCAATTTATAAATTCCTTGTAACGCGAGCCTTGGCCAGACTGAGATCTGTACCTCGGCATAATTCACTACTTTACAAGTGGCGCCCGAGCAGGGACATAGTTAGCTAAAATCGGTAATAAAGCCCCGAAAATATTACCAAAGTTTGAAGTTTCGCGAAAACCCGATAAACCCCATCATACCCTGTTCTGAACACGCGCATCGAATCGACGAAACGCAACGGTGCCAGCGTCAATTGTCGCGGCACTTTGGTTTTTTTTTTGTAACGGAATCGAGCTAAGCCGATCGAAAGTGACGGTGGAAGCTGACGCGCCAATTAAGCGAGCGGTAAACGCAAAGCGACGACTACAATTGTTAGCGGCTAACGGCAAGTTGTAGCGCGACAAAAGTGATGTTGGTGCGGACAGCCAACAACCAAACGGGATAACGAGCGCGCGATCAATTCGAGTACAGCACACCCCAAATAACCACAAGTGTTTTGTGAAAAGGTTATATCTGCGCACAGTGGGACGGGGATAGAAAAGTAAATGAGCAGTGGAAAAAAAGAGGAAATAAAATAATAAAATTAATAACAAATAAAATTTAATAAAATTAATAATAAATAAAATTTGGAAAAAATTTATAATGAATAAAATTTAATAAAATTAATTATAAATAAAATTTAATAAATTAAAAAAAAATTTAAAAAAAAAGGAAAAAAAAACATACGCCAGATGGTTAGTTGTCGCTCACGAAAGTAAACAAGTGTCGCGACGTTTTGGTTTTGTAACGGAATCGAGTCAAGCTGAGCACACGATTCGAGTTGTCGCGGCGCAACGAAAGTGACGGTAGAAGCAAATACCCCGATTAAGAAAACGGGATCTGACCAGGCGAGCGCACGATTCGAGTTGTCGCGGCGCAACGAAAGTGTCGGTAGAAAGGGACGAGCTGATAAAAGAACGGGATTTGCGCACGTGCAAGGCGGGTCGTCGGTATATGCGCCAAATAGTGAAAAGTACAGCACGCGCCGCAGAACGAAAGCGAAATTGGTTTTGGGCATGGTGATCGACAGTGTACAGTGGGACAAGTGCACATGAAAAGTGGAGAGCGAACAGTAGGACGAGCACGATTAAGAAACATAATTAAACACAGTGACAAAAATTAATAAATATTTAATAAACAATCAAGAAAATTTTTAAAGTGGAAAATAATAAAATAAAAAATAAAAAAAATAAATAAAAATAAAGTAAAAACTTAATAATAATTAAATAAATAATAAATAAAATAAAGTAAAATTAATAATAATTAAATAAATAATAATAAAATAAAAATTAATAATAATTAATAAATAATAAATAAAAATAAAAGGAAATAAAAGAGATAAATAATATATATATATATATATATATAAAACAAAATAAAATAACGCCAAACACCACAAGCAGCAACAATGGATGACACTAACGATACTGAAACACAGGAGAGCGGCAGCCCAGGGGTGGGCAGCCGCTGGGTGTACTATTGCCGAAAAGAGGAATTGGAGGACATCGCACAAGAACTCGGCCTGGACAGATTCGGAAAGGTAGAAGAGTTAAGGAAGCGGGTATGTACGTCGATTAAGGTGGGGAATCATAGTCCGTTAATATGGAACTTGCTGAGGGATTGGGAGCGTAAATCCGCCAGAAGGCCGGAATCGCCCACCCGCCCGCTTTCATGCTGAAGGGGCGCAGTCACCGCATAAATCGGAATCCGATTATCTGACTTTATCGGGGCAATCCAGAGGATTTCTCCCCCCACCCAGCCTAAGGGAATATAGGCCGGCACCCGACGAGAAGTTTACTAAAGAGCCACCCCCTGGCGTACGAATAGTGCCGCCTGTCGACTCACTTATGAATGGTACCCAGGCGGAGCAAGCGAGCTGTAGACCCAGGATCAGCACCGACGACGCGTTCGTCAGCCAGGAACATTGCATTTTAGTTCCTGAGCAGATCAGGAAATGGGGAATAAAATTCGATGGGTATGCTTATCCGCTCGTGTTTATAGAATCATTGGAGGAGTGTGCGAGGACGTACGAGATAGAGTTAGATCGTATCCCCAGAGCCATGAGTATAGCTTTCACCGGCATGGCGGCGGACTGGTTTTCGATGAGCGACCTGAGGGACGCGTCGTGGGGAGTGTTTAGGATAAACTTTTTGGATTTCTTCCTGCCTACCCAGTATTTAGACAAACTAGAAGACGAGATTAGGGCCCGTCAGCAACGGGTAGGGGAAGGGTATAAAGAGTATCTGGTTAGCCTGAAAGATTAATGCGGCATGCCGATTATAGTCCCGAACAAGAGCTGAATAGGGTGTACGAAACCTCAAACGGGAGTACCGCTTGTATATTCGGAGGAGAGATTTTACGAGTCTGGCCCAATTGTCAAAGATAGCCGCGGAGTTTGAGAATATACCGGGTGAGGGTCACGGGGAAGCGGCGCAAAGCCAGGCGACAGGCTTAAACATTTGGGCGGACTAGGAGGCGTAAACGATCCCGCAAGGCAAGCGAATCCTTTTCGGAGCCCACCAGCACAAGTACCGTTGGTGAGGAGCGAGCCAGGTAGCCATCCAGTCGCTGAGCGTGAAAAGATTTCGAACGGCATGGTGGGGCATGAACAGGTTAGGCCGATAGAAGGGAGTCGCGTATGTTACAACTGCTCGCAAGAGGGAAACTTTGCTAGGGAATGAACGAACCCAAAAGTGTTGTTCTGTAGACAATGTGGTACGCGAGGCATAAGTAGTGTGGCGTGTTGTGGACGGAAAGCGGGAAACGGACAGCCGCGTCATCTGGAACGGGATCGGATGGGCGCCGGCAGAAACCAGTCCCAGAATTAATATACCCACTCAGCGTCGAAAAGAATCGCATAGTCGTCCACGGTGAAGATCGGAGACCGGACGGCAAGGGCGACAGTCGATACCGGAGCTACTAGGAGCTTCGTGAGTGAGGAGTTTCTCAGAGAGATTGATGCACAAGGGAAGTGTTGGCAGCAACCGCGAACACGCATCTAGCAGACGGGTCAAAGGTGGCCATAGATAAGCTGTTACGGATCAAGGTGGGGCTAGTTAGCAAAGAAATACTGATGGACATGCTCGTAATGCCATCCATGTTAGACAGTTTGATCCTAGGGATGGACTTTCTATGCAAGATGGGTACGACTATAAGTGCGGTGAGGCGAAATTAGTCCAACAAAGCGGTGACGCCCCGGCTGAGCCGAGTTACAGAGCCGAAGTGAAGCCTGAAGGGGAAAAGACACGCGGTACGAGAGACGGAAAACGACGGTATGTCCTGGGGACATATCGTAAGGAAAACGCCACGCCAGCCAAGCGAGAGGGCGACCGAGACGCAGTTACAGTCGTCAAGGAGCCATCGCTGGGCCAGCTAGGAAGTACAGGAGTAGAGGCACCTCAGGATGGAGACCCCAAATCCCAGGCAGGATCTAGGTCAGAAGGCACCACCGTGGAAGAAGGGGAGTGGCCAGCGGATTTAGAGCCAGCCAAACAGGAGTTTTTGAAAGCGGAGTTACAGCTTTTCGAAGGGCTAAAAGGAGTGTCCCACGTGGCTGAGCATCGGATTATCTTGAAGGATAATAAACCTATCAAGCAAAGGTATTATCCCAAGAATCCCGCCATGCAGCGTGTGATCGACCAGCAAGTGGATGAATTGATAAAAGCAGGAGCCATAGAGCCTTCAAGGAGCCCGCATAGCGCCCCGATCGTACTCGTCCGGAAGAAGACGAACGACTGGAGGATGTGCGTGGATTAAAGGCAGCTCAACGCACAGTCAATAACAGACGCGTACCCTGTGCCAAGAATAAATCACATCCTGGAAAAGTTGAGACACGCCCGTTACATTTAAACATTGGATTTGAAACACGGTTATTTGCAGATCCCCATGGCGGCGGACAGTCGAGAATGCACGGCATTTACGGTGCCCGGTCCAGGGCTATTCCAATGGCGAGTCATGCCATTTGGACTGCACTCGGCCGGTGCAACTTTCCAGAGAGCTTTGGATGCGGTAATCGGCCCAGAGATGGAGCCTCACGCGTGAACAGCATTCGGAGAACTTAAAGGAAGTCTTTCGCCGGCTGAAGGCAGCAAATCTGAAGCTAAACAGGAAAAAGTGCTCGTTCTTCCGCAGGAAGTGAGTCTACCTAGGACACCTGGTAAGCGCCGAAGGGATTCAGACAGATCCATCGAAGGTCGAAGCAATACGCAATCTGAAGGCCCCAATGAACTTGAAGGAGCTCAGAAGTTGCCTAGGGATGGCGTCCTGGTAAAGGCGCTTCGTGCCCAACTTCACAACGGTGGTACAGCCGATGACACTCCTGCTGAAGAAGGCTAAGAAATGGTCGTGGAATGCGGAACAGCAAACGGCATTAGACAGCTTAAAACACTGTCTGACGACCGCTCCCGTTCTCGCGTGTCCCGATTTTTCCGAGAAGTTTACGTTGCAAACGGATGCCGGCCTAGGAGCAGTGTTGACGCAGACCATCGACCAACAAGAGCGAGTCATCGCCTACGCAAGTCGGAAGCTATCCAAGGCCGAGGAAAACTATTCGGCAGCCGAAAAGGAATGCCTGGCAATAGTTTGGTCGATTCGGAAGCTGAAATGCTATCTAGAGGGATATCGTTTCGATGTAGTGACGGACCATATGGCATTGAAGTGGTTGGATTCAATAGAGAGCCCGTCGGGAAGAATCGCGCGCTGGGCGTTAGAGCTTCAGCAGTACCAGTTTGATGTACGGTACAAGAAAGGAAAGCTCAACGTGGTAGCGGATGCATTGTCGCGAGATCCGTTGGAAAAACTCCAGCAAGTCGTATTCCAGCAATCCCCAGGGAAGTGGATTCAAGAAATGAGGGAAAAAATCGCTAAGGAGCCAGCTAAGTATGCGGATTACGTAGAGGAGAATGGACAGCTGTACCGACACCTGGGTCACCGCGCAGACGATGAGGACTAAATCCCATGGAAGTTGTGCGTCGACGAAGAACATAGGAAAGAGTGTTAAACGAATGCCACGATGCACCGACGGCAGGACACCAAGGGATCCGCATGACGATAATGAGGCTATCGCAGCGTTCTTACTGGCCGGGTATGTTTCGGGACGCAGCCAAATACGCGAAATGCTGCGAGACATGTCAGAAATTCAAGATGGAGCAGAGGAAGCCAGCCGGATACATGCAGACCCGCCAGGTGGCAGAACCAATGGCCATTCTGTGCGCGGATTTTGTGGGCTCCTACCGCAATCAAACAAGGCAACACGATGCTGTTGGTGTTCCACGACGCGTTTACGAAATGGTAAAATTGGTTCCCCTGAGACGGGCGACAGCGGCCACCTTGCAAAAGGCCTTTCGCGAGCGCATTTTATGCCGGTTCGGGTACCCAAAAGGTTTGTCTGCGACAACGGAGTGCAGTTCACAAGTCGGAATTTCAAAGAATTTTTGAGTTCGCTGGGCGTGGAGATGGAACATACCGCCCCGTACTGCCTGCAGGACTAACAGGACGGTAAAGACGATGATTGCCCAATACATATCAGGAAATCAAAGTTCATGGGATCAGCTAATTCCTGAAATCTCAATAGCCGTCAACTCAAGCATTGCGGATTCGACTGGATCCTCCCCAGCATTTTTGATGCAAGGAAGGGAACCACGTCTGCCAGCCACATTATATGAGGAGAAGACACCAGACACAGGAAATACGCCGCAAACGCCGGAGGAGAAAGCAAATAGGCGAAGAAAGTGTTCGACATAGCGCGAAGTAACCAGCAGCGAGCATCAAAAGACCAGGGTAGGAGTTATAACCTAAGGAGGAGAGAATGGCGCCCTGTCCTTAACGAGCTGGTATTGTTGAGAACACACCAGTTGTCCAAAGCCAGTGACGGTTCGCAGCGAAATTGGCCGCGAAATACGACGGACCCTTCATCGTGAAGAAGTTCGTGTCACCCAACGCTGTACGTCTCGCAAAAGTCGGAGAACGCAAGAGGAAAACTGCCAGCATCTCACAACTAAAACCCTTCCACCGAGAAAACGACGACCACGAAACGAGTCAACAACAAGAGAAGGAATCAGGCGAAACCACTCACGACCTAAAAACACTACGAAAATCGCCAATAGCGGTTTTTTTTCTCGTCGCCTTCGCGATTTTTTTTTCTTCTTTCTCTTCTTCTCTATCAAAAAAAAAAAGTCACTAACAACTAATCTTGCCAAATGTATAAAATTTGTAACAATTTCATCAACATTTCAGATAAAGATGGACGACATCATATCGATTAGTAGCGCGCGAAGAGTCAGACACGACGGTCGAACGTGTTGACGAAACGGGAGCCTACGGACGACAGTCACGTACGGATGACGACGAGGAAGGCGAAGAGTCAGACACGACGGTCGAACGTGTTGACGAAACGGGTGCCTACGGACGACAGTCACGTACGGATGACGACGAGGAAGGCGAAGAATCAGACACGACGGTCGAACGTGTTGACAAAACGGGTGCCCACGGACGAAAGTCACGTGTGGAGAGCAGAGAGGAGCCAACGACAGATGACAACAAAGGAACCCACGAGCAAGACGCCCGTGTGGAAGACGTCACCGACGAGGAGTCGGATACCACGGCTCGGCAAGAAGCTAAAACGGGTGCCCTCGGACACAACGTCCGTGCGGAGGAGGATGAAGAGGGCAGCGAAGCCGAAAGCGACGACCCGAGCGCATACCAACATTCGCGAGATCCACGCAGAAATCACCCGAAGTGTCAACAAAATTATAGAGAACACTCGCCTCCCACCTTCTTACACACGATGTACGAGAACGAAGAGGTAGTTGCGTACAGGGTTGACGGTGCGGTCATCTTAAAGATGACAAAGACAACAACGGTCATCATCGCAGCGCCGCACGCAAAGGCACCATCTCCGTACGTAAAAGAGCCGGCATCAGCAGAGCGACCCCAGGCGATCGAAGACGGGAACGTAGACAACGAAAACCTGGCGACACCCAGCACAATACACAACCCGACGCCCAACAACGAGAAACACATGCGGAGCGACACGGACCGGTCAGAAGAACTTTTCGAAGGCGTGTGCGGATGTGAGGAGGGATAAGAGGCAGAAGTCAAGTCAGACAACACGCCGTCCTGCAGCCATAATTCACCACCACGAAATCATGGACGAGTGGGAAGTTCACCCAAATGAGAACATCCTTTCGGCTATGGCGATACCAGCCATCACGCGGGAATAAGAAAGCCGAAGAAGGAGGGGCAAGCACGGATGGTTCAAGTTAACCGCGGGAGGACAGCATTACATAATAAACCCCCGCAAACCCGGCTGGAATACAATAACCAAGAGTGCGCAAAGCCACAGGTCGCGGAAACAAACACCGCAAACGCCAATAGCGGGAAAACAAAGCCCGAATCCCGACAAACAGCGGAAACACCGGATCCACAGCCGCCACACACTTGGAAGGTACTACCGCGGGCGAAGAGCTGCCGATAGCAGAAATATGGAAGGTCGAAAGATGGCTCAACGGGAAAGGCCCAGGAAGACGAGAGAGGGCGAATATAAAAGCGGGACAGCAAGTCTATAACGTGAAAAAACACCCCGACGGGAAAGTCACAGTCTCGAGGAATTGGGGTGTAAAATAGGCCGCCCACGGGCCTCCCACATTCGAATGCTGCGCATCTTAATATTAATAGTAATCATAATATAACGAATTACTGTTCAGGGTCAAGGAGACAGAATATTACTCACTGTATAAATAAACATAAGCTACAGTATAACATTAATTCGTAACATATTTAAGACGATAATAATACATAGAAGTCCACGACAGTCAAAGAAGGGCCGAGCGACCAGATCAGCAGAAAGAGAACGTAGGTCATGCGCACTCTCGCGACCCACACTCTCAAATGTCGCGATCCACAACTGGCAAATGGGCGAGCTTAAGTCGAGCGCGAGACCGGCAAGTTAGTTGCCCAGTAGCGTGACGAGTGGACGGACGCGAAGTTGCTGAGAACGGTTCAGAAGTTTTATAGAAGTGGAAGAAGGCGCATAAGACGATTTTTGGTGAAAGAGACACTGCACGAGTTATAACTCAGTACATTATTTAAAAGAGTAAGTAAGTCTAAATGAGCCCGATGAAGAGGAAATAAAAGGCAACCTAAAACCGAAACGAAACTCAACGTGTTATATTAGTTTTCTGTATAAGACGAGCGGGAATCGCCGCACACATATATATATACGATCATATATATATGCACGCGCACGGCGTCAGTTCGCGATACGTTCTCCCTCCTGCTTTCCCCCAGCATTCCTACTAATCTGCGGATCAAGCCCCGATTCGTACGGAGCAATACTAGCGGAGTTAGCGGAGACTGTACGAAAGTACGTCAAACCCTGACATCCCTGTCCGTCGACGCGTTTACCCTTCCTCCCCCGCATTCCTACTAATCGGTGGATCGAGCCCCGATTCGTACGGAGCAGCATTGGTGGAGTCAGCGGAGACTGTGCAAAAGTACGTCAACCCCTGACGGCCCCCCTCACCTTTTCGGCCGCGCAACCTCGGGGTTGCATCGTTCATTGAAACTCGCCTCTTAATAGCTAACGCGTTTCGTCAATTTATAAATTCCTTGTAACGCGAGCCTTGGCCAGACTGAGATCTGTACCTCGGCATAATTCACTACTTTACAAGTGGCGCCCGAGCAGGGACATAGTTAGCTAAAATCGGTAATAAAGCCCCGAAAATATTACCAAAGTTTGAAGTTTCGCGAAAACCCGATAAACCCCATCATACCCTGTTCTGAACACGCGCATCGAAATCGACGAAAACGCAACGGTGCCAGCGTCAATTGTCGCGGCACTTTGGTTTTTTTTTTGTAACGGAATCGAGCTAAGCCGATCGAAGTGACGGTGGAAGCTGACGCGCCAATTAAGCGAGCGGTAAACGCAAAGCGACGACTACAATTGTTAGCGGCTAACGGCAAGTTGTAGCGCGACAAAAGTGATGTTGGTGCGGACAGCCAACAACCAAACGGGATAACGAGCGCGCGATCAATTCGAGTACAGCACACCCCAAATAACCACAAGTGTTTGTGAAAAGGTTATATCTGCGCACAGTGGGACGGGGATAGAAAAGTTATGAGCAGTGGAAAAAAGAGGAATAAAAATAATAAATTAATAACAAATAAATTTAATAAAATTAATAATAAATAAATTTGGAAAAAATTTATAATGAATAAATTTAATAAATTATTATAAATAAAATTTAATAAAATTAAAAAAAAATTTAAAAAAAAAAGGAAAAAAAACATACGCCAGATGGTTATTTGTCGCTCACGAAAGTAACAAGTGTCGCGACGTTTTGGTTTTGTAACGGAATCGAGTCAAGCTGAGCACACGATTCGAGTTGTCGCGGCGCAACGAAGTGACGGTAGAAGCAAATACCCCGATTAAGAAACGGGATCTGACCAGGCGAGCGCACGATTCGAGTTGTCGCGGCGCAACGAAAGTGTCGGTAGAAAGGGACGAGCTGATAAAAAGAACGGGATTTGCGCACGTGCAAGGCGGGTCGTCGGTATATGCGCCAAATAGTGAAAAGTACAGCACGCGCCGCAGAACGAAAGCGAAATTGGTTTTGGGCATGGTGATCGACAGTGTACAGTGGGACAAGTGCACATGAAAAGTGGAGAGCGAACAGTAGGACGAGCACGATTAAGAAACATAATTAAACACAGTGACAAAATTATAAATATTAATAAACAATCAAGAAAATTTTAAAGTGGAAAATATAAATAATAAATAAATAAATAAATAAAAATAAAGTAAAAACTTAATAATAATAAATAATAATAAAAATAAAGTAAAAATTTAATAATAATTAAATAAATAATAAATAAAAATAAAAATTTAATAATAATTAAATAAATAATAAATAAAATAAAAGGAAATAAAAGATAAATAATATATATATATATATATATATAAAACAAATAAAATAACGCCAAACCCACAAGCAGCAACAATGGATGACACTAACGATACTGAAACACAGGAGAGCGGCAGCCCAGGGTGGGCAGCCGCTGGGTGTACTATTGCCGAAAGAGGAATTGGAGGACATCGCACAAGAACTCGGCCTGGACAGATTCGGAAAGGTAGAAGAGTTAAGGAAGCGGGTATGTACGTCGATTAAGGTGGGGAATCATAGTCCGTTAATATGGAACTTGCTGAGGGTTGGGAGCGTAAATCCGCCAGAAGGCCGGAATCGCCCACCCGCCCAGCTTTCATGCTGAAGGGGCGCAGTCACCGCATAAATCGGAATCCGATTATCTGACTTTATCGGGCAATCCAGAGGATTTCTCCCGCCACCCAGCCTAAGGGAATATAGGCCGGCACCCGACGAGAAGTTTACTAAAGAACCACCCCCTGGCGTACGAATAGTGCCGCCTGTCGACTCACTTATGAATGGTACCCAGGCGGAGCAAGCGAGCTGTAGACCCAGGATCAGCACCGACGACGCGTTCGTCAGCCAGGAACATTGCATTTTAGTTCCTGAGCAGATCAGGAAATGGGAATAAAATTCGATGGGTATGCTTATCCGCTCGTGTTTATAGAATCATTGGAGGAGTGTGCGAGGACGTACGAGATAGAGTTAGATCGTATCCCCAGAGCCATGAGTATAGCTTTCACACGGCATGGCGGCGGACTGGTTTTCGATGAGCGACCTGAGGGACGCGTCGTGGGGAGTGTTTAGGATAAAGTTTTTGGATTTCTTCCTGCCTCCCCAATATATTGACAAACTAGAAGACGAGATTAGGGCCCGTCGGCAACGGGTAGGGAAGGTATAAAGAGTATCTGGTTAGCCTGAAAAGATTAATGCGGCATGCCGATTATAGTCCCGAACAAGAGCTGAATAGGGTGTACGAAAACCTCAAACGGGAGTACCGCTTGTATATTCGGAGGAGAGATTTTACGAGTCTGGCCCAATTGTCAAAGATAGCCGCGGAGTTTGAGAATATACCGGGTGAGGGTCACTGGGAAGCGGCGCAAAGCCAGGCGACAGGCTTAAAACATTTGTGCGGACTAGGAGGCGTAAACGATCCCGCAAGGCAAGCGAATCCTTTTCGGAGCCCACCAGCACAAGTACCGTTGGTGAGGAGCGAGCCGGTAGACATCCAGTCGCTGAGCGTGAAAAGATTTCGAACGGCATGGTGGGGCATGAACAGGTTAGGCCGATAGAAGGAGTCGCGTATGTTACAACTGCTCGCAAGAGGGCAACTTTGCTAGGGAATGAACGAACCCAAAAGTGTTGTTCTGTAGACAATGTGGTACGCGAGGCATAAGTAGTTTGGCGTGTTGTGGACGGAAAGCGGGAAACGGACAGCCGCGTCATCTGGAACGGGATCGGATGGGCGCCGGCAGAAACCAGTCCCAGAATTAATATACCCACTCAGCGTCGAAAAGAATCGCATAGTCGCCACGCTGAAGATCGGAGACCGGACGGCAAGGGCGACAGTCGATACCGGAGCTACTAGGAGCTTCGTGAGTGAGGAGTTTCTCAGAGAGATTGAAGCACAAGGGGAAGTGTTGGCAGCAACCGCGAACACGCATCTAGCAGACGGGTCAAAGGTGGCCATAGATAAGCTGTTACGGATCAAGGTGGGCTAGTTAGCAAAGAAATACTGATGGACATGCTCGTAATGCCATCCATGTTAGACAGTTTGATCCTAGGGATGGACTTTCTATGCAAGATGGTACGACCATAAAGTGCGGTGAGGCGAAATTAGTCCAACAAAGCGTTGACGCCCCGGCCGAGCCGAGTTACAGAGCCGAAGTGAAGCCTGAGGACGTTTCAAAGCCATATGGTCGGTTACTACCTCGAACCGATATCCTTCCAGGTAGCATCTCATCTTCCGGATTGACCATACTATAGCCAGACACTCCTTTTCGGTCGCTGAATAATTTCTTCAGCCTTATTCAGTTTCCGACTCGTGTAAGCTATCACACGCTCCTGTTGATCGATCGTCTGTGTGAGTACCGCTCCTAGGCCAAAATCGCTGGCGTCCGTCTGCAGGACAAATTTTTCTGCAAATCCGGACAGGCCAGGACCGGTGCGGTCGTCAAGCTATGTTTGAGGGTCTCTAGCGCTGCCTGTTGTTCCTCTCCCCATGACCATTTCCTAGATTTTTTTAATAAAGCTGTGATCGGTTGCACCACTGTAGCGAAATTCGGCACGAATCGTCGATACCAGGAGGTCATGCCCAGACAACGTCGCAGCTCCTTACAATTGGTTGGGGCCTTCAAGTTCTGGATCGCTTCTACTTTGGCGGGTCGGTTTTGATCCCGTTGCCGCTCACTAGGTGTCCCAGGTATATCAGCTCCTTCTGAAAAAACAAACACTTCTTACGGTTCAGCTTCAAGTTGGCCGCTCTCAAACGCCTGAAGACTTCCTTCAAATTTGTCACGTGCTGCTCCTTTGTCGCTCCGATCACTATTATGTCGTCCAGATAGGCAATGCATGTGGCTCCATATCTGGTCCGATAACCGTATCCAAAGCTCGTTGGAATGTCACGCACGCCGAGTGCAAACCGAAAGGCATTACACGCCACTGGAATAAGCCTCTACCGGGTACCGTAAACGCTGTACACTCCCGACTATCCGCAGCCATGGGAATTTGCCAGTAACCGTGCTTGAGGTCGAGCGTGGAGATGTACCGCGCATGTCTTAATCGCTCCAAAATGTGATTAATCCTTGGTACGGGGTATGCATTTGGCAAGGAGTGAGCGTTGAGTTGCCTATAGTCGATGCACATCCGCCACTCGCCTGTTTTCTTCTTAACCAGCACGATCGGGGCGCTGTGCGGGCTGCGGGAGGGCTCTATCGCGCCGGCTCGCAGCAGCTCGTCTACTTGCTCGTTGATCACCTGTTGCATCGCAGGGTTTTTGGGGTAGTACCTCTGCTTAATCGGCTTGTCGTCCCTCATGATGATCCGGTGCTCAGCTACGTGTGACACCCCTTGCAGCTCGTCAAAGAGGGCCAATTCCGCTTTCAATGTTTCCTTTATCTCTGGTTCCAAGTCCTCTGGCCACTCGTTTTCCCTGGTTTCGACGCTTTCCACCGGTGTTATTGCGGAGCCGGGTATGACGCACCCTCCTACCTCACCGAACCGTTGTACGAACCGTTCCCACGGCGATGCTGGGCTGAGGTGCCCCAGGGCATCCTTCTCCTGCCTTGATCCGCCGTCCTCCTCCGGTTTGCTCGCAACTGGCTCACGTTCCATTAGGACCTGCTCCTCCTCTATATCTGGTACTTCCACAGCTTCCAAAATTAACCTAGCCTTGCCACACTCGATGGTCGTCCCCAACCGGCACAAAAAGTCTATCCCTAGTATAATGTTGTCTAGCATCGAGGGCATCACGAGCATACTCACCGTGACCTCTGTCCCCGCTAGACCAACTTTTACCCTCAATAGCTTTTTTACCTCTAAAGTGGACCCATCGGCTAGGCGAATTTTTGCGCAGGCGTCCAGCATCTCACCCCCGCTGGTCACCTTGCGGGAAACTCCTCACTAATAAAACTCCTAGTCGCCCCTGTATCTACTGTCGCAGTCGCTACTTGGTCCCCGACTCTTACAGTAGCGACTATCCGCCCGTCTTCCACTCTTAAAGGGTATTCTAGGTTCGGGACTGGCTCACGTCGGCCCCCATCGGGTCCCGTCCCAGATGGTGCCGCATATCGTTTCCCGCCCTTGACTGCTGACAACACTGGCTGGTATTGACCCCCTTGGCCCCACACTGCCGACAAAACTGTACTCGTGGATTGGGCACTCCTTGGCAAAATGACCCTCTTGCGAGCAGTTGTAGCATAGCCTCTTCCCGCCTAGAGCCCTCGGCTGTTCTTGGCTGATCATACCGTTTGAAATTACTCCCGTATACCCAAGCGGTGGCGTATTCCCCACATTACCGCTTGACCCTGGCTGTGGTTGCGTCCGGAAAGGATTAAAATGTTTGGCGGGGGCTACCTCACCGGCTAATCCATCCGAATACCTACTACCCCCGGTCTTACTCCGTGCTGCGCGCTCGCGACTTTGTTGTCTCACATTCTCGTACTCGGCTGCCATCTGAGTTAGCTGCGCCAGAGAGGAGAAGTCCCCTCTACGAATGTACAACCGGTACTCGGGTGCCAAATTCTCGTATACCCTATGCAATTCTTGTTCTGCCCTGTACCCCGCGTGGTACATCATACCCCGCAGCTCGAGCAAAGTAGTCCTTGAACGGCTCGTTATCATGTTGCCGTCGTGCCCGGATACTGTCTTCTAACCTGTCGAAATACTGGGGCGGTAGAAAAAACTCCAAGAACTCGGCTTTAAATGTCGCCCAAGTCGCGTCCCTTAGCCTACTTATTAATAGCCACCGCGCGGCCTTACCCGTTAGAGCCTCGCTCATTGCCCTCGGCAACCGGTCTAAGCCTATGTCGTATGACAACGCCCTGTCCTCAATTGCCTCCAGGAAAACTAATGGGTCGGTGCACCCATTGAACAGGATACCCCACTTCCGGACTATTTCGGGGACGACCATCCCGTTCCGAGGGGTACTATAGCTATCACTAGAATTAAGATGGGGGTTCACCTGTCTCACCGGGGTATCTTCCCCGGATGCCAGAGGTGACCCTACTCGTATATCGGGGATACATGCTGTATTCTGTGGGGAAAATTCATTATAATCGTACTGTTGGAGGGCGGACGCAAATGTTCCGTGCCACCGGTCTGTATTGATGGGATTGCCACATCTGATTCAGACTTCTGCCTAGTTCGTATTCCTCCAAAAGAAGCGGCAGTCCGGGTAGGCGACACTGGGATCTTTGCGAACCGCAACTCCCATTCCGCTAACCGGGCCCGTATATCGGTGGTATGACCACCTTGCCTTATAAAAGTGCATACCAGCTTCCGGTAGTCAGTTACCGTGGCACACTTTTCCAATCCGAGCTCCCGGACGATATCCTCTAGATCCTCCTTATGGCAGTGGTAGACCCATTGCACGCCCACACCAGGGTTTCTGCTTTCTACGACCTCCACTCGGGCGGTCTCGATAGTATTGGGTTTCTCCATTTAACCGAAAAAAAAAACGAACGCAAAAAAAATTCCGTCTCGAACCGTATATGTCCCGATTCGCAAAAATTTTTACCCTTAATCTGGCACGGTTTATCGCGGTAACCGTTTTGTTACGCAACTAAAAAAAAAAATTTCCCGAATTTTTTTTTTCCTGTGTTCTGGATCGCTTCTACTTTGGCGGGGTCGGTTTTGATCCCGTTGCCGCTCACTAGGTGTCCCAGGTATATCAGCTCCTTCTGAAAAAACAAACACTTCTTACGGTTCAGCTTCAAGTTGGCCGCTCTCAAACGCCTGAAGACTTCCTTCAAATTTGTCACGTGCTGCTCCTTTGTCGCTCCGATCACTATTATGTCGTCCAGATAGGCAAATGCATGTGGCTCCATATCTGGTCCAATAACCGTATCCAAAGCTCGTTGGAATGTCACGCACGCCGAGTGCAAACCGAAAGGCATTACACGCCACTGGAATAAGCCTCTACCGGGTACCGTAAACGCTGTACACTCCCGACTATCCGCAGCCATGGGAATTTGCCAGTAACCGTGCTTGAGGTCGAGCGTGGAGATGTACCGCGCATGTCTTAATCGCTCCAAAATGTGATTAATCCTTGGTACGGGGTATGCATTTGGCAAGGAGTGAGCGTTGAGTTGCCTATAGTCGATGCACATCCGCCACTCGCCTGTTTTCTTCTTAACCAGCACGATCGGGGCGCTGTGCGGGCTGCGGGAGGGCTCTATCGCGCCGGCTCGCAGCAGCTCGTCTACTTGCTCGTTGATCACCTGTTGCATCTCAGGGTTTTTGGGGTAGTACCTCTGCTTAATCGGCTTGTCGTCCCTCATGATGATCCGGTGCTCAGCTACGTGTGACACCCCTTGCAGCTCGTCAAAGAGGGCCAATTCCGCTTTCAATGTTTCCTTTATCTCTGGTTCCAAGTCCTCTGGCCACTCGTTTTCCCTGGTTTCGACGCTTTCCACCGGTGTTATTGCGGAGCCGGGTATGACGCACCCTCCTACCTCACCGAACCGTTGTACGAACCGTTCCCACGGCGATGCTGGGCTGAGGTGCCCCAGGGGCATCCTTCTCCTGCCTTGATCCGCCGTCCTCCTCCGGTTTGCTCGCAACTGGCTCACGTTCCATTAGGACCTGCTCCTCCTCTATATCTGGTACTTCCACAGCTTCCAAAATTAACCTAGCCTTGCCACACTCGATGGTCGTCCCCAACCGGCACAAAAAGTCTATCCCTAGTATAATGTTGTCTAGCATCGAGGGCATCACGAGCATACTCACCGTGACCTCTGTCCCCGCTAGACCAACTTTTACCCTCAATAGCTTTTTTACCTCTAAAGTGGACCCATCGGCTAGGCGAATTTTTGCGCAGGCGTCCAGCATCTCACCCCCGCTGGTCACCTTGCGGGAAAACTCCTCACTAATAAAACTCCTAGTCGCCCCTGTATCTACTGTCGCAGTCGCTACTTGGTCCCCGACTCTTACAGTAGCGACTATCCGCCCGTCTTCCACTCTTAAAGGGTATTCTAGGTTCGGGACTGGCTCACGTCGGCCCCCATCGGGTCCCGTCCCAGATGGTGCCGCATATCGTTTCCCGCCCTTGACTGCTGACAACACTGGCTGGTATTGACCCCCTTGGCCCCACACTGCCGACAAAACTGTACTCGTGGATTGGGGCACTCCTTGGCAAAATGACCCTCTTGCGAGCAGTTGTAGCATAGCCTCTTCCCGCCTAGAGCCCTCGGCTGTTCTTGGCTGATCATACCGTTTGAAATTACTCCCGTATACCCAAGCGGTGGCGTATTCCCCACATTACCGCTTGACCCTGGCTGTGGTTGCGTCCGGAAAGGATTAAAATGTTTGGCGGGGGCTACCTCACCGGCTAATCCATCCGAATACCTACTACCCCCGGTCTTACTCCGTGCTGCGCGCTCGCGACTTTGTTGTCTCACATTCTCGTACTCGGCTGCCATCTGAGTTAGCTGCGCCAGAGAGGAGAAGTCCCCTCTACGAATGTACAACCGGTACTCGGGTGCCAAATTCTCGTATACCCTATGCAATTCTTGTTCTGCCCTGTACCCCGCGTGGTACATCATACCCCGCAGCTCGAGCAAAGTAGTCCTTGAACGGCTCGTTATCATGTTGCCGTCGTGCCCGGATACTGTCTTCTAACCTGTCGAAATACTGGGGCGGTAGAAAAAACTCCAAGAACTCGGCTTTAAATGTCGCCCAAGTCGCGTCCCTTAGCCTACTTATTAATAGCCACCGCGCGGCCTTACCCGTTAGAGCCTCGCTCATTGCCCTCGGCAACCGGTCTAAGCCTATGTCGTATGACAACGCCCTGTCCTCAATTGCCTCCAGGAAAACTAATGGGTCGGTGCACCCATTGAACAGGATACCCCACTTCCGGACTATTTCGGGGACGACCATCCCGTTCCGAGGGGTACTATAGCTATCACTAGAATTAAGATGGGGGTTCACCTGTCTCACCGGGGTATCTTCCCCGGATGCCAGAGGTGACCCTACTCGTATATCGGGGATACATGCTGTATTCTGTGGGGAAAATTCATTATAAATCGTACTGTTGGAGGGCGGACGCAAATGTTCCGTGCCACCGGTCTGTATTGATGGGATTGCCACATCTGATTCAGACTTCTGCCTAGTTCGTATTCCTCCAAAAGAAGCGGCAGTCCGGGTAGGCGACACTGGGATCTTTGCGAACCGCAACTCCCATTCCGCTAACCGGGCCCGTATATCGGTGGTATGACCACCTTGCCTTATAAAAGTGCATACCAGCTTCCGGTAGTCAGTTACCGTGGCACACTTTTCCAATCCGAGCTCCCGGACGATATCCTCTAGATCCTCCTTATGGCAGTGGTAGACCCATTGCACGCCCACACCAGGGTTTCTGCTTTCTACGACCTCCACTCGGGCGGTCTCGATAGTCTTGGGTTTCTCCATTTAACCGAAAAAAAAAAACGAACGCAAAAAAAATTCCGTCTCGAACCGTATATGTCCCGATTCGCAAAAATTTTTACCCTTAATCTGGCACGGTTTATCGCGGTAACCGTTTTGTTACGCAACTAAAAAAAAAAAATTTCCCGAATTTTTTTTTTCCGGTGTTAAAAAAACCTTTTAACTTATCACTGTCTGTCGGTTATTCATTTTATTACGAAATTAAAAAAAAAAATTTTCCACGCTATAACGAATTTGTTTTTTTTTTTTTTTTGCAGTGTAATAAAAATCTTTTTGTTAACTGGTTACTGTTTATTGCGGTTATTTATTTTATTGCGAGAATATTTTTTTTTTTTTTTTTAAGTGTAATAAAAATTTTCCTGTTAATTGGTCACTGTTTATTTTATTTAATTTTTTTTTCGTATTTCTGCCTTTTTTTAATTCCTTTAATTTTTGTTTTTTCCACTGTACGTTTGCACGGTCGAGGCCCACTGTACGGCGACTTCACGTAAGTCCGATACTCGACCCGAACCGATGGGACAACTCCGCACTCGAAATAATAGTCAATTTTTTTTATTTCGCGGTCGAAGCCCACTGTGCGAAGCGACCGCGACTTTGCAGCTGCCTGTACCAGCTGCTGTCACGCCGTTCGTTGACCGCTCACGCACTTTGCCGACACTTTCGTTGCGCCGCAGGTGTTCACTTATGCACAGCCTCGAACGCGAACCGCTAGTTTGATCGGTGAGTCTTTTTCCACCGTCAATTTCGTTGCGCCGCAATTGTTGCTAAGGCAATGCTTCTCGAACGCGAACAGTTATTCTGATCTGCACTTGCCTTATGCCGTCACTTTCGTTGTGCCGCGACGATTGCACAAAACCACGCTCGAAAACCGTTCTCGTTGGCCACTTGTAAAGCAGGGTATCGTCGGGTATACCCGCACTTCACTTTACGCACTTTTTCTTCCACACTTGTTGGTGATATTTCTGGGGGCTTTAATTCCAGATTATACCACACCTTTGCACTTTAGAGTCCCTGCTCGGGCGCCACTTGTAAAGGAGTAATTTAGCCAGGGTGTAAACTCAGTCTGGCCAGGTACACCTCACAAGAATATTTATATATTTTTGGTGAGACTTTACTGTGCGCGGTTTTACAAGTTGGAAGGGGAAATGCTTGCGTCTGCACCAACACGACGGCCGACACACTCAGCAGCCAGAGTATAAGGCGACTCAGCTTGGCTCGCGTATGCGCGTGTACGAAAACCAAAGAAGAGGAATAAAAAGAAAGGAAAAACACACAGCAACTGCACTCCACTGGGTCGCGGACTTACCGGCGACCAATTTATTCAACTTCTATAACTTCTACAATAAACCTAAACCTAGCTGTAGATATACATATCTAACCTATATGTATGAAACCGCGACGAACTATCCCCTTACCTTATCTTTACTAACTTCTATGCCTTTGCTACTAACACACTATCTTACTATTCTACCCTTCGCGTTAATAATCTTCTAAGCGCGTACACGTCCGCTCACTTTCGTACATAATCGCAACTCCCCGCCCACGCTTTTACTTCGGCCCAAGTTGCCGATTTTGCTACTCCCCACGCTTGCTCGTGACCGTGGTGGATTCGCTGATCGCAGCTGGTGTGCTGCGTCTTGCGACTCTTATATTTAACTTAGACTTATTAGACTTAGGCCGTTAAGCGTCAACCAAAAGATGTACAACTCCAATTCTCTTACGTTTATTCAATATAAATGCTGCGCACTCCTTGCTATTAAAAATAATAAACTTCAATTAACTCAATAACGCGCTTCCCGCGACTTTAAACTAAAAAGTATGATAAAAATAAATGAAAACAACCCAATGAAAATAAAAATGATAATTAACCCAATAATACGCTCCTTGCGACTTTAAACTAAAAAGTATAATATAATAAATGAAAGCAACTAAATGAAAAAAATAAAAATGATAATTATAATCCTTTGTGAAGGAGGGCTAGTGCGGCCTACTTCACACCATTTAACTATTGCTCTTACCACTTCTAATACTTACAATTCGTATGAGTGATAATTCTCCTCGCATGGCTTTGTTTTCTTACTCATATACATCACCGGATGCCAATGCCGTCTTCTAAGTTTTTTTGTAGCATCACTGCCCCAAACCCAAATTTAGATGCATCTGTGTGTTTTTTTGTAACAAGCTTCGGATAATACAGCTTCAACAGTGGCTTACTAACTAACGCTGCTCCTAACTGCTCGAATGCAACCTGCTTCAACTCTTTAATTTCAAACTGTGTATTTATGTAACAAGCTTCGGATAATACAGCTTCAACAGTGGCTTACGAACAAACGCTGCTTCTAACTGCTCGAATGCTACCTACTGCAACTCTTTAAACAAAAACTTTAAATCGTGCTGTAGCAAATCGGAAAATGGCTTGGCTATCAACGCAAATCCTTCCACAAAACTTCTGAATATGATGTTTTTTTTGTGTGATTAAAAAATTATGAATATATAAATAATAATTGAACGTTGGGACGAGAAAGCTCATAAGTGGTACTTATGTTTTGCTGTGTGATATAAAAGAAACAAGTGAACAATAGACCGAGAAAATTAGAAAGTTAATTTTTTTTGCCGTGTGATCAAAAGAATGGGACAAGAGCATTCGAGAGTGTTTTTTTTTTTTTGCTGTGTGATGAAGAAAACAAATATGGGACAAGAACAATCGATAGTGAATTTTGTTTTGCTGTGTGATCAGAAAACAAAATTGGGACAAGAATAATCGAGATTAAGTTTTTATTTTGGTGTGGGATTAGAAAAAAAGTAGATATAATCGAACAGGACGAGAACAACAGAAAAAGAGTAGCCAAACAGAGGCACCAGTGAAACCAAAAACTGGTTTAATAAATAAAAGTCAAAAAAATAAAAACTAAACAGTTTAAGTTTAATTTAATATGAAGTAAATAAATAAAATTGAATTAACAAAATAAAAACATAAAAAAATTTCTAATAAAATCAAAATCCGATCAAGAGAAGTTACAACTTTTTAATATAATTTTTGGGAAAAAGATACTAACGAGGAACAAGCCTAGCGTCATAGAGTTCGAGGATATCAACAACCAACTCGTTATGGATACTGGCTGTACGAAAAATGGAGATCACAGGCAGTTCGTCGTCACGGAAAAGGTCTGAAGAAGGGGTGTTAAGTTTGTTGGGTACTTCGATCCGCTAGAGTTCGTGGAGGCAATGAAGAACGGGCCATATCATACGTCATCAGCCTTGATCGTATGCCTAGGACTATGTGCAGTTGGGAAAGGCTTCCCGAGTGAATTGGGAGGCGTAGACGTTACCGACGAGCAAAATAATCCGTTCCAAAGACAGCCTACCCAACCGCCGATGACAAGCCGACGCCGAGGAACGAGCCCAGCGCTGTCCAAAAAAAGAGAACGGAAGAAATTTCGATCAGACACGAATAGCGTAGGCCACACGAAGCCGGTAGGATATGTTATAAATGCTCACAGGGAGGACAATTTGCAAAGGAATGCCCAAATACGCGAGATGTATATTGTCAGGCAATGTGGCACTCAGGGCGTAAGTAGACAGAGTGTCATCTGGAGTGGGATCGGATTGGCACCGGCATGATCTGGAGCTGGACTACCCGCTGAAGGTCAAAATAATCGCATAGTCGCCAAGCTAAGGGTCGGGCATTTATTGGCGATAGCGACGGTCGACACAGGGGCTACGAGTTTTGTGAGCGAGGAGTTTTTTCAAGGAAGTGTTGTCAGTGACCGCCAAGAGTGAAAGAAGGACTGCGCAGAAGAGGAGTTACGTGCACGAACGCCGCAACCAGCATCACTCAACACGTTGCAGGCCATTGAGGAGGGAAGCAACATTCATCGGGAGAAAGGCGCCGAGGGAGTGGATCAGGAGGAAGCACACAGGAGGTCGGCAGCGAAGTCCCCAATTCCGAATGAGAAAGTAGCCAAGCGCTTTCGGAAACCAGCGAGCACAGATAATGCCAAAGGAAAGTATGAGGAGGCATCCAGGAGGTGGGCGTCAGAATCCCTACCCTCGGAAAAGAACGCCACTATGCGGTATCAAACAGCGACGACCGAAGTCAACCAAAGAGATAACGACAGAAAATGGTAAGGCGGAGTTAGTGGAACAGGCGGGGAACTGTGCAGAAGCACTGGAGCAGTTAGAGCACACAGGAAGATGGCAGGGGGGCTTCGAATCGGAGAGCTGATAACTCGGATTCCTATTCCAACATCGTGGACAGTCCCCCCTAGTAAAACGGGTTTGAAACCAGTGGCCATACTCATCATTGTGGCAGAGATGGAGTGAAGAGGCCTAAAGGACGCCGTAGCCGTTTCAAGGTAACGGTGGCGACGGAAATTCTTGGGGTGACTCAACACCGCGAGGGTGCTGTCTTCATCACCATCACGAAGAAAGGGGTGGTGTGGGTTAGCCAAGCGCAGGCCTCCCCCACAGTTCATTACATGTAGAATATTTATACCTTTAACATAATAAACCGAATAGCATATTGGTGTATTAGAAGGGAATAAACGTAAACGGAAGGGATAAAACGTAGAAAGTAGTGAAACGCGGCACACAGCCGGCGAGATTGGCATAAGACAAATGTATTAAGATTAGAGATGGGCATGGGCCCAATTTTTTGTATGTAAATAAATTTACTAAAGAAATCAATGTGCTACAGCCAAACAAGGTAGAGTGCAAGTAAGTAAGAATTAACGTATCGACGCAATGAGCACGATACAACGGTTAAAATCAAGAGAGCGGTTGAGTTAAAGAGCGTGAGCGCAAATGCAGATAAATACAACCGCCCGATAAACGCGGACAAAGCGGGAGAGGTGCTGGAGAGCGAGATCAAGCAAATAGACAAGATGTTTGTTGTTAGCAGAAGAAGAATATATCAAACACAAAGTATGTATATAAAACCGCATATATGTGAGTGTATGTATGTATGTATGTACCGTTAAGTAGTGATATATGCCGAGGTACAGATCTCTTGGCACAGGGTACGCGTCTGTTATTGACTGTGCGTTGAGCTGCCTGAGCTGAGTGAAAGTGAAGAAACAAGTGAACAATAGACCGAGAAAATTAGAAAGTTAATTTTTTTGCCGTGTGATCAAAAGAATGGGACAAGAGCATTCGAGAGTGTTTTTTTTTTTTTTTGCTGTGTGATGAAGAAAACAATATGGGACAAGAACAATCGATAGTGAATTTTGTTTTGCTGTGTGATCAAGAAACAAAATTGGGACAAGAATAATCGAGATTAAGTTTTTATTTTTGGTGTGGGATTAGAAAAAAGTAGATATAATCGAACAGGACGAGAACAACAGAAAAAGAGTAGCCAAACAGAGGCACCAGTGAAACCAAAAACTGGTTTAATAAATAAAAGTCAAAAAATAAAAACTAAACAGTTTAAGTTTAATTTAATATGAAGTAAATAAATAAAATTGAATTAACAAAATAAAAACATAAAAAATTTCTAATAAAATCAAAATCCGATCAAGAGAAGTTACAACTTTTTAATATAATTTTTGGGAAAAAGATACTAACGAGGAACAAGCCTAGCGTCATAGAGTTCGAGGATATCAACAACCAACTCGTTATGGATACTGGCTGTACGAAAAATGGAGATCACAGGCAGTTCGTCGTCACGGAAAAGGTCTGAAGAAGGGGTGTTAAGTTTGTTGGGTACTTCGATCCGCTAGAGTTCGTGGAGGCAATTGAAGAACGGGCCATATCATACGTCATCAGCCTTGATCGTATGCCTAGGACTATGTGCAGTTGGGGAAGGCTTCCCGAGTGAATTGGGAGGCGTAGACGTTACCGACGAGCAAAATAATCCGTTCCAAAGACAGCCTACCCAACCGCCGATGACGAGCCGACGCCGAGGAACGAGCCCAGCGCTGTCCAAAAAAAGAGAACGGAAGAAATTTCGATCAGACACGAATAGCGTAGGCCACACGAAGCCGGTAGGATATGTTATAAATGCTCACAGGGAGGACAATTTGCAAAGGAATGCCCAATACGCGAGATGTATATTGTCAGGCAAAGTGGCACTCAGGGCGTAAGTAGACAGAGTGTCATCTGGAGTGGGATCGGATTGGCACCGGCATGATCTGGAGCAGGACTACCCGCTGAAGGTCAAAATAATCGCATAGTCGCCAAGCTAAGGGTCGGGCATTTATTGGCGATAGCGACGGTCGACACAGGGGCTACGAGTTTTGTGAGCGAGGAGTTTTTCAAGGAAGTGTTGTCAGTGACCGCCAAGAGTGAAAGAAGGACTGCGCAGAAGAGGAGTTACGTGCACGAACGCCGCAACCAGCATCACTCAACACGTTGCAGGCCATGAGGAGGAAGCAACATTCATCGGGAGAAAGGCGCCGAGGGAGTGGATCAGGAGGAAGCACACAGGAGGTCGGCAGCGAAGTCCCCAATTCCGAATGAGAAAGTAGCCAAGCGCTTTCGGAAACCAGCGAGCACAGATAATGCCAAAGGAAAGTATGAGGAGGCATCCAGGAGGTGGGCGTCAGAATCCCTACCCTCGGAAAAGAACGCCACTATGCGGTATCAAACAGCGACGACCGAAGTCAACCAAAGAGATAAACGACAGAAAATGGTAAGGCGGAGTTAGTGGAACAGGCGGGGAACTGTGCAGAAGCACTGGAGCAGTTAGAGCACACAGGAAGATGGCAGGGGGCTTCGAATCGGAGAGCTGATAACTCGGATTCCTATTCCAACATCGTGGACAGTCCCCCCTAGTAAAACGGGTTTGAACCAGTGGCCATACTCATCATTGTGGCAGAGATGGAGTGAAGAGGCCTAAAGGACGCCGTAGCCGTTTCAAGGCAACGGTGGTGACGGAAACTCTTGGGGTGACTCAACACCGCGAGGGTGCTGTCTTCATCACCATCACGAAGAAAGGGGGTGGTGTGGGTTAGCCAAGCGCAGGCCTCCCCCACAGTTCATTACATGTAGAATATTTATACCTTTAACATAATAAACCGAATAGCATATTAGTGTATTAGAAGGGAATAAACGTAAACGGAAGGGATAAAACGTAGAAAGTAGTGGAAACGCGGCACACAGCCGGCGAGATTGGCATAAGACAAATGTATTAAGATTAGAGATGGGCATGGGCCCAATTTTTTTTATGTAAATAAATTTACTAAAGAAATCAATGTGCTACAGCCAAACAAGGTAGAGTGCAAGTAAGTAAGAATTAACGTATCGACGCAATGAGCACGATACAACGGTTAAAATCAAGAGAGCGGTTGAGTTAAAGAGCGTGAGCGCAAATGCAGATAAATACAACCGCCCGATAAAAGCGGACAAAGCGGGAGAGGTGCTGGAGAGCGAGATCAAGCAAATAGACAAGATGTTTGTTGTTAGCAGAAGAAGAATATATCAAACACAAAGTATGTATATAAAACCGCATATATGTGAGTGTATGTATGTATGTATGTACCGTTAAGTAGTGATATATGCCGAGGTACAGATCTCTTGGCACAGGGTACGCGTCTGTTATTGACTGTGCGTTGAGCTGCCTTTAATCCACGCACATCCTCCAGTCGTTCGTCTTCTTCGGACGAGTACGATCGGGGCGCTGTGCGGGCTCCTTGACGGCTCTATGGCTCCTGCTTTTATCAATTCATCCACTGCTGGTCGATCCCACGCTGCATGGCGGGATTCTGGGATAATACCTTTGCTTGATAGGTTTATTATCCTTCAAGATAATCCGATGCTCAGCCACGTGGGACACTCCTTTAGCCCTTCGAAAAGCTGTAACTCCGCTTTCAAAAACTCCTGTGTGGCTTGCTCTAAATCCGCTGGCCACTCCGCTTCTTCCACGGTGGTGCCTTCTGACCTTGATCCTGCCTGGGATTTGGGGTCTCCATCCTGAGGTGCCTCTACTCCTGTACTTCCTAGCTGGCCCAGCGATGGCTCCTTGACGACTGTAACTGCGTCTCGGTCGCCCTCTCGCTTGGCTGGCGTGGCGTTTTCCTTACGATATGTCCCCAGGACATTCCGTCGTTTTCCGTTGATAGCCAAGCCATTGTCCGATTTGCTACAGCACGATTTAAAGTTTATGTTTAAAGAGTTGCAGTAGGTAGCATTCGAGCAGTTAGAAGCAGCGTTTGTTCGTAAGCCACTGTTGAAGCTGTATTATCCGAAGCTTGTTACATAAATACACAGTTTGAAATTAAAGAGTTGAAGCAGGTGGCATTCGAGCAGTTAGGAGCAGCGTTAGTTAGTAAGCCACTGTTGAAGCTGTATTATCCGAAGCTTGTTACAAAAAAACACACAGATGCATCTAAATTTGGGTTTGGGGCAGTGATGCTACAAAAAAACTTAGAAGACGGCATTTGGCATCCGGTGATGTATATGAGTAAGAAAACAAAGCCATGCGAGGAGAATTATCACTCATACGAATTGTAAGTATTAGAAGTGGTAAGAGCAATAGTTAAATGGTGTGAAGTAGGCCGCACTAGCCCTCCTTCACAAAGGATTATAATTATCATTTTTATTTTTTTCATTTAGTTGCTTTCATTTATTATATTATACTTTTTAGTTTAAAGTCGCAAGGAGCGTATTATTGGGTTAATTATCATTTTTATTTTCATTGAGTTGTTTTCATTTATTTTTATCATACTTTTAGTTTAAAGTCGCGGGAAGCGCGTTATTGAGTTATTATTATTATTATTACCAGGGCCTTGCTGCACTGCGACCAGATGTTAGGTCTTTTGTGCCGGCCTGTAGGAATTAGGGTAGAGCCTCTATACCAAGGCTTCTAATAAAAGAGAGCACTTTGGTAGGGTCTATATGTTCCCATATCCTGTAGGGGGGAATGAGTTCACCTCCTAGTTGTAGAAGTCGACGTCTGCTTAGCGAGGGGCATTCACATAGAATATGTTCTGATGTTTCAGGCTCCATCTCACAGAATCTGCATGTGTCGATTTCTGAAAGTTTTAATTTCTTAAGGTGATACCTTAGGTTGCAATGACCCGTTAGGTAGCCTGTTAGAATACGTATTTCGTTCTTCTTTAGATTGATGATGCGTTTTGATCGCGTCATCTGGGGGAAGAGAAATTGTTTGGCTTGTCTCAGCCCTGCACTGTCGGTCCAGTGGCGACTTATTTCCTTTTCCTCCCATTTCCTGACCAGTTCTCTTTTGTGTCCTTTCGAGAGTCCACAGAACGGTTCAGGGCCGATTAGTGGTGACATCGCCCCGCGTTTTGCTAGGGAGTCTGCTACCTCGTTTCCTATGTGGCCTTCATGCCCCGGCACCCAGCCCTCGTTAAGATGTTTTTTGAGGCAAGGGCGTTCAGCTGCTGGAAACAGTTCTCTACAAGTCTGGAGGAGATCGTGAAGGATCTTAGCGCTATGAGCGCCGCCTGACTGTCAGAGAAGATGTAAATCCGTGCACCTTGCATTTTCCTGCGAAGGCATTCACGAGCACAGATTTCTATAGCGTATATCTCTGCTTGGAAAATGGTTGGAGACTTTCCCATGGCTATGGACTTGTTGAACCTTGGTCCAAAAATACCAGCCCCGGTGTCGCCGTTTTCCAGTTTTGACCCGTCAGTGTACCACGTTTGTGATCCACTGGGTAGAGATATTGATTTTGTTTTCCAATCATGTCTGGTGTGCAAGACTACAGAGAAGTTTCTGTGGAAAACAAGTTTTGGTTTCTGTTCGTCAGTTACGCGCAGAATGGGCTCATTTATTAGGGGTTCAAGAACCCGAAGATGCCCGGTAAGATCACCACTTTTTATGTTAGTGATGTTTTGAAGGCGAAGTGCCCCAGGCAGGCCTCCTTTTTCAAGGTGATGGGTAGAGGGGGTATGCCAGTTATAACTCCAAGTGCTGCAGTGGGACATGTTCGGATGGCTCCAGTGATGCCTATGCAGACTAGTCGTTGTAGTTTGGTAAGTGCAGCCGCAGCTGTCTTCTGGGTAGATTTCGTCCACCAAGCAAGAGATGCATAGTTAGGATCGGTTTTACCACAGTGTTAAAAGACCAGTAGATCATTTTGGGACTTAGACCCCATGTTCTACCGAAAAGCCTGTTACAAGCGAAGTGTGCTCGAGTGGCTTTATTTATGGTCTTTTCAAGGTGTGCATTCCAGTTGAGCTTGGAGTCAAGTGTAACTCCTAAGTAGTTGGCTTCAACCGAAAAGTCAATGGTAGATTCATTTAATGATGGTCTTGTTAGAGACAGAGACCTTTTCCTGGTAAAGGAACTAAAACAGTTTTAGACGGGTTTATGGACAATCCTTTGTCCTGACACCATCTGTTGGCTATGTTGAGAGCTTGCTGCATGCGGTCCGAGATGGTTTGCTCATGCCAGCCCACTATATAGATGACTAGGTCATCAGCGTAGCCTTGAGTGGCGAACCCTAAGTCGTTGAGCTTATAGAGTAGCTCGTCGATGACCAGAGTCCACAAGAGAGGAGAGAGTACTCCCCCTTGAGGGCACCCCCTTGTGGCTGTGATTGAGGTCATGGTTCCTCCAAGGTCTACAGTTATTATTCTGGATTTAAGCATTTCCAGAATCCACCTAATAATGGGTGTGGGTACATTTTTATGTACAAGAGAGGCACGGATAGCCTGATATGACGTGTTGTCAAAAGCTCCTGATATGTCTAAAAAGGCACATAGTGCTATTTGTTGAGCGCCAATGGCCTTTTCAATGGTTGTTGTAAGGCAATGAATGGCAGTCTCAGTTGACTTACCAGCTTGGTACGCATATTGGTACTTATGCAAGGGAAGCTGCTTGAGATTCGTCTCCCTGATGTGCTGGTCAATTATCTTCTCCATAGTTTTAAGGAAGAAGGAGCTAAGACTAATTGGTCTATAGGACTTAGGCAATTGGGAATCTTTCTTCCCTACCTTAGGAATAAACACAACTTTCACTTTAGCCCATTTGCTTGGTATGTGTCCAAACAGGAGACTAGCTCGGAATAAACGGACCAGGGGGATTGCGAGTTGGTGCAGTCCCGCTGCAGCAAGCATGGATATATTCCATCTGGCCCAGGGGATTGTATGGACTGAAGCTCTGTATAGCCCATTGTACGCTATTTTGATGAAACAGTCTATAGGGTAAGTTTCCAAAACGTTCTGAGGGGTAGAGGGGTTCCCTTCCCACAGCCCTATTGGAGTCTGCCACCATAGCCACTCGCAGGTGTGGGCACTCTCCAGTCCCAGAGAGGTAGGTTGGTGCCTCACCCTCTGAGCTGTGCTGCTCCACAGCCACGCACCCGGGAAAATGAGTAGTCAAAAGAAGGCTGCTCGTTTCCCTTGGGTCGTTTGTGTGTGTTCCATCTGGCTTTTTCAACGTACAGATGCCATTTGAGTGGTCCTTGGAAAGGGCTTTTTGTAGCCTGACAGCTTCCGGGAGGTTTGAAATCTGCCCGCAGTGTTGGCGCCATGTAGCCCGTTTGGACCTTCTCAGCTCTTATTATAGAGCGTTAAAGCAGATTTGTAGGAATCCCATGTGGTTTTCCCACTCTTTGCTTTATTGAAGAGCTTTCGCGCAGCCTTTTTGAGATCGTCAAGGCTCTTGTTCCACCAGGGAACAGCCCTTCTGGTCTTACGAACTTTTTGTTCGCAGCTAGCGTGATAAGCCGATTTAATGTTCGTATGAAGCACAGTAGCTTCACGCTCTAGCTCGTCAATGGACAATATCGGACGGGTGGAGCAGTCTCTGGATTGCTCAAGCTCAAAACAGAAAAGATCCCAGTTGGTGTTTTTGGGATTTCTAGTAACTAGGCTACATTGCAAGGCACATCCTATATCAAATCTAATGTGCTGGTGATCTGACATAGTGATCTCACTCGCAACGTGCCAGTTTGAGACAACGGACAACATGTTAAGACTACAGAGAGTTAGGTCGAGGACTTCCTCTCTGATTGCATTAATAAATGTGGGCTCATTGCCTCGATTTAGTAAGCTTATGTTGTTACTAATAATGTACTCAAGAAGGTACTCACCTCTTTTGTTGATGTCACTGCTCCCCCAGACCGTGTGATGCGCATTAGCATCGGAGCCGGTTTCTCTGGCAATGCTCTACCAGGGCACAGGTAGCCGCCGTAGGCACAACATCTGAGTCACCGGGCTGATAGGCGGAGGCCAGCACTGCCTCCTGCTCGCCATGGGCAGTGGGTATTTTAACCCAGACTGCCACCAGGTCCTCAGTGATGAACTGTGAAAGGGGAACATATGTTAGATTTTTGTTAATTAACAAAGCCGCTCTAGGGCGAGGTAGGTTGTTTGCATATAGCAATTTACCGGATGTGGTGCTTAGCCCCAGGACACGTCCGGCATTTATCCACGGCTCCTGGATAAATGCTATGTCCATGGTAGCAAACCTCTCACAGAGGACGTCAGAAGCGGCCTTTGCGTGGTGGAGGTTTGCTTGGAGACATCTTAGGTGTCTCCGGGTGTTGGGAAGGGTGGGGGGAGGGGGACAGGACATTAGTCCGCCCTCTTGCGGCCTCTGGCCGCCATCTTCCGGCCTCGGTTTGTGCTTAGAAGGGCCTCTTCTTCTAAAGTGCGCCTCGCACCCTTAACACGCGCCCGGTTCCGCGCGTGATGCGCCCGTAAAGGGGAGGGCGCAGGATCTTTTTCGGTGCTGCGGGCTCCTGGGCAGCTACGGTGCCACATGCCTCACCACCGCTGGGGTTCCGGACTGTGCTGTTAGCTGCAGGCAGCCCAGGGGTCGCATGAGTTTCCTCAGCAACACCCTGTGGTGTAGTTGCAGCCGCGTCCGGTATGGCAGTCTTGGAGCAGGTGGGCTTCTCAGCTACGAGAGCATGAGCCACTGCCTGTTCTTTCGACTGCGCGCTGGCCTTAGGCTTAAGGGTAGCCTTGCCCCACGCGAAGTTCAGCTGGAATCCTAGCGATTTCAGCCGGTTGGCCGAAACAGGGTCCAGTGCTAAGGTGATAATAGCCATGTGCTGCCTCATCTCCCGGTGAAAGACGCGCCAGTCTCCCACTCGCAGCCCGCTATTCTGACCTTCGACGAGTTTCAGAATCTCGTCCGTCTTCATGTCCGCATTCGGAAGCGGAAAGTAGCCAATAAAAACAGCGGCACGTGGAGCCTCTGCCTCGGGGACTACCTTAATGCGGGCATCCTTCCACAGCCAGAGCTTAGGCACCTCTGTGCACAGCCACTCAACCGTCTCCGCATTTCCGCAAGTGATGGCCATCCATCCTGGTCTAAAGGTGCAGCCAGAGAATAACGGCTTCACAGAGCCATGCCTCAGCTCCATCACCCTTGACAAGATGGCGGCTTGGATGCTGCCAAGCTGCTCCGTAGTGAGCAAACTGTTGGGGTAGTCGGCTGGGAGTATTGCCATCTTCGATGAGCTGGCAACATCCCTATAAGATGCCATACCACCGGTTTGGGGTGGCTGCTCCTGTGCTACTTGCCCAGCCGCAGTTGCGGCTGTGGAGGCTACTGGAGCCACCGTGGCAAGCAACACGCTTGCAGGATCACCCTTCGCCAGGGCACTAGGTGCCGCGGTCTTCAGCATGACCCTCTTATTCGACGCCTCTTCTGGGGTCGTGTTTGCCGATCTACCCCGCTTGTTTGCTACACCATTTCTGCTGGGCATAGCCATGGGTGGGCCAATAGGCTTCTGTGCGAGCCTCTTAGCCTCCTCCATGGGAACGCCATTTGCGAGGTGTCTGCGCAGTCTCTTTCTTGCAGCTCCCGATAGCGCGATCCTCTTGGGTTTCTCGGCCTTAGGAGAGGCAAGAAGGGCTTCTTCAACCTCCTTGGTGATGGTGTCGGTGCTGGAGCTTTGTGAACAAACGTCCATAGCTACCTCAGGCTCCCGGATATGTTCGACAAATGTCGATTTGGGGCTGCTAGAGCACCCGGTTTCTATAATTTTATTTTCTGCAGTATCCATGTTTTGGTCCCACGAGTGATGAGGAAAGGGTATCCCCCGGGGCAGAGCCTCATACCCCGGATCGGGCACTTATACGACCGGAGGTGCCAGGTATCCGGAAGCCACCGTTATAAGACACACTAACGTAGTGCCATTCATCACAGGGGCACGGTACGGTAACACCGGTGATTACGGGTTTTTTTTCGAGTTGTCCTCTCTAGATCCGCCATATTTAGTCTAGAGCAGGGGCACCTCGAGCAGGATGTGGCTCTTCACCACGTATGGTCGGTCTTCGGTAGTTAACATGCGACTGCCAACTCCCTCTGGCTAAGTAAACTCGGCGCGGCGGCAGGCACACACGCCTCATTTACAGAGCCTTAGCCCCCCAGGGGGGGTTAATTGAAGTTTATTATTTTTAATAGCAAGGAGTGCGCAGCATTTATATTGAATAAACGTAAGAGAATTGGAGTTGTACATCTTTTGGTTGACGCTTAACGGCCTAAGTCTAATAAGTCTAAGTTAAATATAAGAGTCGCAAGACGCAGCACACCAGCTGCGATCAGCGAATCCACCACGGTCACGAGCAAGCGTGGGGAGTAGCAAAATCGGCAACTTGGGCCGAAGTAAAAGCGTGGGCGGGGAGTTGCGATTTATGTACGAAAGTGAGCGGACGTGTACGCGCTTAGAAGATTATTAACGCGAAGGGTAGAATAGTAAGATAGTGTGTTAGTAGCAAAGGCATAGAAGTTAGTAAAGATAAGGTAAGGGGATAGTTCGTCGCGGTTTCATACATATAGGTTAGATATGTATATCTACAGCTAGGTTTAGGTTTATTGTAGAAGTTATAGAAGTTGAATAAATTGGTCGCCGGTAAGTCCGCGACCCAGTGGAGTGCAGTTGCTGTGTGTTTTTCCTTTCTTTTTATTCCTCTTCTTTGGTTTTCGTACACGCGCATACGCGAGCCAAGCTGAGTCGCCTTATACTCGGGCTGCTGAGTGTGTCGGCCGTCGCGTTGGTGCAGACGCAAGCATTTCCCCTTCCAACTTGTAAAACCGCGCACAGTAAAGTCTCACCAAAAATATATAAATATTCTTGTGAGGTGTACCTGGCCAGACTGAGTTTACACCCTGGCTAAATTACTCCTTTACAAGTGGCGCCCGAGCAGGGACTCTAAAGTGCAAAGGTGTGGTATAATCTGGAATTAAAGCCCCAGAAATATCACCAACAAGTGTGGAAGAAAAAGTGCGTAAAGTGAAGTGCGGGTATACCCGACGATACCCTGCTTTACAAGTGGCCAACGAGAACGGTTTTCGAGCGTGGTTTTGTGCAATCGTCGCGGCACAACGAAAGTGACGGCATAAGGCAAGTGCAGATCAGAATAACTGTTCGCGTTCGAGAAGCATTGCCTTAGCAACAATTGCGGCGCAACGAAATTGACGGTGGAAAAAGACTCACCGATCAAACTAGCGGTTCGCGTTCGAGGCTGTGCATAAGTGAACACCTGCGGCGCAACGAAAGTGTCGGCAAAGTGCGTGAGCGGTCAACGAACGGCGTGACAGCAGCTGGTACAGGCAGCTGCAAAGTCGCGGTCGCTTCGCACAGTGGGCTTCGACCGCGAAATAAAAAAAATTGACTATTATTTCGAGTGCGGAGTTGTCCCATCGGTTCGGGTCGAGTATCGGACTTACGTGAAGTCGCCGTACAGTGGGCCTCGACCGTGCAAACGTACAGTGGAAAAAACAAAAATTAAAGGAATTAAAAAAAAGGCAGAAATACGAAAAAAAATTAAATAAAATAAACAGTGACCAATTAACAGGAAAATTTTTATTACACTTAAAAAAAAAAAAAAAATATTCTCGCAATAAAATAAAATAACCGCAATAAACAGTAACCAGTTAACAAAAAGATTTTTATTACACTGCAAAAAAAAAAAAAAAAAACAAAATTCGTTATAGCGTGGAAAATTTTTTTTTTTAATTTCGTAATAAAATGAATAACCGCGACAGACAGTGATAAGTTAAAAGGTTTTTTTAACACCGGAAAAAAAAATTCGGGAAATTTTTTTTTTTTAGTTGCGTAACAAAACGGTTACCGCGATAAACCGTGCCAGATTAAGGGTAAAAATTTTTGCGAATCGGGACATATACGGTTCGAGACGGAATTTTTTTTGCGTTCGTTTTTTTTTTCGGTTAAATGGAGAAACCCAAGACTATCGAGACCGCCCGAGTGGAGGTCGTAGAAAGCAGAAACCCTGGTGTGGGCGTGCAATGGGTCTACCACTGCCATAAGGAGGATCTAGAGGATATCGTCCGGGAGCTCGGATTGGAAAAGTGTGCCACGGTAACTGACTACCGGAAGCTGGTATGCACTTTTATAAGGCAAGGTGGTCATACCACCGATATACGGGCCCGGTTAGCGGAATGGGAGTTGCGGTTCGCAAAGATCCCAGTGTCGCCTACCCGGACTGCCGCTTCTTTTGGAGGAATACGAACTAGGCAGAAGTCTGAATCAGATGTGGCAATCCCATCAATACAGACCGGTGGCACGGAACATTTGCGTCCGGCCTCCAACAGTACGATTTATAATGAATTTTCCCCACAGAATACAGCATGTATCCCCGATATACGAGTAGGGTCACCTCTGGCATCCGGGGAAGATACCCCGGTGAGACAGGTGAACCCCCATCTAATTCTAGTGATAGCTATAGTACTCCTCGGAACGGGATGGTCGTCCCCGAAATAGTCCGGAAGTGGGGTATCCTGTTCAATGGGTGCACCGACCCATTAGTTTTCCTGGAGGCAATTGAGGACAGGGCGTTGTCATACGACATAGGCTTAGACCGGTTGCCGAGGGCAATGAGCGAGGCTCTAACGGGTAAGG
>JARNME010000074.1:156642-193899 GCA_030179655.1 Scaptomyza flava
CCGCGCGGTGGCTATTAATAAGTAGGCTAAGGGACGCGACTTGGGCGACATTTAAAGCCGAGTTCTTGGAGTTTTTTCTACCGCCCCAGTATTTCGACAGGTTAGAAGACAGTATCCGGGCACGACGGCAACATGATAACGAGCCGTTCAAGGACTACTTTGCTCGAGCTGCGGGGTATGATGTACCACGCGGGGTACAGGGCAGAACAAGAATTGCATAGGGTATACGAGAATTTGGCACCCGAGTACCGGTTGTACATTCGTAGAGGGGACTTCTCCTCTCTGGCGCAGCTAACTCAGATGGCAGCCGAGTACGAGAATGTGAGACAACAAAGTCGCGAGCGCGCAGCACGGAGTAAGACCGGGGGTAGTAGGTATTCGGATGGATTAGCCGGTGAGGTAGCCCCCGCCAAACATTTTAATCCTTTCCGGACGCAACCACAGCCAGGGTCAAGCGGTAATGTGGGGAATACGCCACCGCTTGGGTATACGGGAGTAATTTCAAACGGTATGATCAGCCAAGAACAGCCGAGGGCTCTAGGCGGGAAGAGGCTATGCTACAACTGCTCGCAAGAGGGTCATTTTGCCAAGGAGTGCCCCAATCCACGAGTACAGTTTTGTCGGCAGTGTGGGGCCAAGGGGGTCAATACCAGCCAGTGTTGTCAGCAGTCAAGGGCGGGAAACGATATGCGGCACCATCTGGGACGGGACCCGATGGGGGCCGACGTGAGCCAGTCCCGAACCTAGAATACCCTTTAAGAGTGGAAGACGGGCGGATAGTCGCTACTGTAAGAGTCGGGGACCAAGTAGCGACTGCGACAGTAGATACAGGGGCGACTAGGAGTTTTATTAGTGAGGAGTTTTCCCGCAAGGTGACCAGCGGGGGTGAGATGCTGGACGCCTGCGCGAAAATTCGCCTAGCCGATGGGTCCACTTTAGAGGTAAAAAAGCTATTGAGGGTAAAAGTTGGTCTAGCGGGGACAGAGGTCACGGTGAGTATGCTCGTGATGCCCTCGATGCTAGACAACATTATACTAGGGATAGACTTTTTGTGCCGGTTGGGGACGACCATCGAGTGTGGCAAGGCTAGGTTAATTTTGGAAGCTGTGGAAGTACCAGATATAGAGGAGGAGCAGGTCCTAATGGAACGTGAGCCAGTTGCGAGCAAACCGGAGGAGGACGGCGGATCAAGGCAGGAGAAGGATGCCCCTGGGGCACCTCAGCCCAGCATCGCCGTGGGAACGGTTGAGCGTGACCGACACGCGATCGGTTCGGCGAGGTAGGAGGGTGCGTCATACCCGGCTCCGCAACAACACCGGTGGAAGCGTCGAAACCAGGGAAAACGAGTGGCCAGAGGACTTGGAACCAGAGATAACGGAAACATTGAAAGCGGAATTGGCCCTCTTTGACGAGCTGCAAGGGGTGTCACACGTAGCTGAGCACCGGATCATCATGAGGGACGACAAGCCGATTAGCGAGGTACTACCCAAAAACCATGCGATGCAACAGGTGATCAACGAGCAAGTAGACGAGCTGCTGCGAGCCGGCGCGATAGAGCCCTCCCGCAGCCCGCACAGCGCCCCGATCGTGCTGGTTAAGAAGAAAACAGGCGAGTGGCGGATGTGCATCGACTATAGGCAACTCAACGCTCACTCCTTGCCAAATGCATACCCCGTACCAAGGATTAATCACATTTTGGAGCGATTAAGACATGCGCGGTACATCTCCACGCTCGACCTCAAGCACGGTTACTGGCAAATTCCCATGGCTGCGGATAGTCGGGAGTGTACAGCGTTTACGGTACCCGGTAGAGGCTTATTCCAGTGGCGTGTAATGCCTTTCGGTTTGCACTCGGCGTGCGTGACATTCCAACGAGCTTTGGATACGGTTATCGGACCAGATATGGAGCCACATGCATTTGCCTATCTGGACGACATAATAGTGATCGGAGCGACAAAGGAGCAGCACGTGACAAATTTGAAGGAAGTCTTCAGGCGTTTGAGAGCGGCCAACTTGAAGCTGAACCGTAAGAAGTGTTTGTTTTTTCAGAAGGAGCTGATATACCTGGGACACCTAGTGAGCGGCGACGGGATCAAAACCGACCCCGCCAAAGTAGAAGCGATCCAGAACTTGAAGGCCCCAACCAATTGTAAGGAGCTGCGACGTTGTCTGGGCATGGCCTCCTGGTATCGACGATTCGTGCCGAATTTCGCTACAGTGGTGCAACCGATCACAGCTTTATTAAAAAATCTAGGAAATGGTCATGGGGAGAGGAACAACAGGCAGCGCTAGAGACCCTCAAACATAGCTTGACGACCGCACCGGTCCTGGCCTGTCCGGATTTTGCAGAAAAATTTGTCCTGCAGACGGACGCCAGCGATTTTGGCCTAGGAGCGGTACTCACACAGACGATCGATCAACAGGAGCGTGTGATAGCTTACACGAGTCGGAAACTGAATAAGGCTGAAGAAAATTATTCAGCGACCGAAAAGGAGTGTCTGGCTATAGTATGGTCAATCCGGAAGATGAGATGCTACCTGGAAGGATATCGGTTCGAGGTAGTAACCGACCATATGGCTTTGAAATGGTTGAATTCGATCGAGAGCCCGTCGGGGAGGATAGCGCGCTGGGCACTGGAGCTGCAGCAGTACCAATTTGACGTACGGTACAGACGAGGGAAGCTCAACGTAGTAGCGGACGCCTTATCCCGGCAACCCGTGGAGAACTTGCAACAAGCGGTACAGGAAAAATCGTCCGGCAAGTGGATCGAGAGGATGAAAGAAAAGATGGCTAAAGACCCAGTGAAATACGCCGATTATATGGAAGAGAACGGTCAACTCTATAGACACCTCGGACACCGTGCGGATGACGACGACTACATCCCCTGGAAGCTGTGCATCGACGAGGATCAGAGGAAACGAGTGTTGCTGGAGTGCCACGACGCACCGACGGCCGGGCACCAAGGAGTACGGAAGACGATAATGCGTCTGGCACAACGCTACTACTGGCCTGGAATGTTCCGAGACGCAGCGAAGTACGTTACGTACTGCGAATCGTGCCAGAGGTTTAAGACGGAACAAATAAAGCCGGCTGGACAGATGTTGACGCGACAGGTGGCCGAGCCCATGGCTGTACTATGCGCTGACTTTGTAGGGCCCTTACCGCGCTCGAAACACGGGAACACGATGCTCCTGGTATTCCATGATGCGTTTTCAAAATGGGTGGAGCTGGTCCCCTTGAAGCGAGCGACAGCGGCCCAACTGCAGAAGGCGTTCCGTGAGCGTGTATTATGTCGTTTTGGCATACCTAGAAAGTTTGTATGCGACAACGGTGTGCAGTTTACGAGCCGGAATTTTAAGTCGTTTTTGAACTCGTTGGGCGTGGAGTTGCAGCACACTGCCCCATATTGTCCACAAGAAAACCCGACAGAAAGGACCAATCGGACAGTAAAATCGATGATCGCGCAGTTTATAACAGGTCACCAAAGTTCGTGGGACGAATTGTTACCGGAAATTTCGTTGGCGGTTAACTCCATTGTGGCAGACTCTACGGGATTCTCACCAGCTTTTCTGATGCAGGGGAGAGAACCCCGCTTACCAGCGTCCTTGTACGACGAGATGACACCCGGATCCGGAAACATGCCGCAAGCGCCAGAAGACCGGGCAAGAAGATTAAGGGAGGTTTCAGTATCGTTCAGACTAATTTGCAGCGAGCGTCGAAGGACCAAGGGAGGAACTATAACCTCAGGAGAAGGGAATGGCGACCAGGACTCAATACGTTGGTGTTACTAAGAGCACATCAACTCTCTAAAGCCAGTGAAGGGTTCGCAGCGAAACTCGCTCCCAAGTTCGATGGCCCATTCCTCGTGAAAAAGTTCGTATCACCGAATATCGTGCGATTGGTAAAAGATGGGCAAAGAAAGAGCAAACTCGCCAGCATTGCGCAACTGAAGCCATTCTATGTAGAGGGAGAGGAGCACGGAGAAGATGACCAGCCCGAACGAGCGTCTGACAAAGAGCAGACTTGTCACAGTTTTAATTAATCCCTTAATTCTCTTTTTATTAACACTAACCAAAATTGAATTCATAACGTAAGACTAACCGATTGTGTTTATTAACCCCACAGAATACCCAAAATGAGCGGCAGAATCCCGTATGTGATCAGCAGCGATGACGAGGAGGATTCCGAGGGTACCACCGAGGGTTTCGAACGAGAGCTGCGAAACCAAGCCCCGTCAACGTACAGGCACACGCTACACCACCACAGAAAGGAGACCGCCTGCGTCGTGGATGGCGGCATCCTTCTCATGACGGTGGAGACGTCCACTGTGTTCATCAAAGTGCCAGGCCTCCGAGCATCGAGCCCGGATGCCGATCGGGCACCCACCGGTGGGGCGCAGCGTGGCAGCAGACCCGCTGAAGGAGCACCCGCAGCTGGTAGCGTTGGACGAAGCACGGCCAGCCAGAGCGAGGAGGAACGAAGAGTGGAGGACATAGCCGTTCCGCCAAAGGACGTTCTCGACTTGTGGGAGGAGGGCCTCGAGTCCGTGGTGGCCGAATTAGAGTCGGCAACAGTGACCGAGCCGCCTACCCAGGGGCAAGTACGACCACCAAAAACGTGGGCGATACGTCCCGCCAATTGGGCGGTATTCCCCGATGAGGACGGACTCACCGACGCCGCGGTCACGGCCATATCGGAGGCGTTAGCAAGTTGCACAGCGGTGTCCCGCCGATCCCGGTTTAAGGTGGAAGTGGATGGGAAATTGCACGGCGTAACTAGGCACGCAGCCGGAACGTGACTATCACGCTACCCAAGAAAGGGGGGGGTGTGAAGTAGGCCGCACCAGCCCTCCTTCACAAAGATTATAATTATCATTTTTATTTTTTTCATTTAGTTGCTTTCATTTATTATATTATACTTTTTAGTTTAAAGTCGCAAGGAGCGTATTATTGGGTTAATTATCATTTTTATTTTCATTGAGTTGTTTTTTCATTATTTTTATCATACTTTTTAGTTTAAAGTCGCGGGAAGCGCGTTATTGAGTTAATTGAAGTTTATTATTTTATAGTCTTAGGCGCAAGGAGTGCGCAGCATTTATATTGAATAAACGTAAGAGAATTGGAGTTGTACATCTTTTGGTTGACGCTTAACGGCGTAAGTCTAATAAGTCTAAGTTAAATATAAGAGTCACAAGACGCAGCACACCAGCTGCGATCAGCGAATCCACCACGGTCACGAGCAAGCGTGGGGAGTAGCAAAATCGGCAACTTGGGCCGAAGTAAAAGCGTGGGCGGGGAGTTGCGATTTATGTACGAAAGTGAGCGGACGTGTACGCGCTTAGAAGATTATTAACGCGAAGGGTAGAATAGTAAGATAGTGTGTTAGTAGCAAAGGCATAGAAGTTAGTAAAGATAAGGTAAGGGGATAGTTCGTCGCGGTTTCATACATATAGGTTAGATATGTATATCTACAGCTAGGTTTAGGTTTATTGTAGAAGTTATAGAAGTTGAATGAATTGGTCGCCGGTAAGTCCGCGACCCAGTGGAGTGCAATTGCTGTGTGTTTTTCCTTTCTTTTTATTCCTCTTCTTTGGTTTTCGTACACGCGCATACGCGAGCCAAGCTGAGTCGCCTTATACTCTGGCTGCTGAGTGTGTCGGCCGTCGCGTTGGTGCAGACGCAAGCATTTCCCCTTCCAACTTGTAAAACCGCGCACAGTAAAGTCTCACCAAAAATATATAAATATTCTTGTGAGGTGTACCTGGCCAGACTGAGTTTACACCCTGGCTAAATTACTCCTTTACAATGGATAGTCTATGTCATGGGAATTAAAGTAAAGATCGTCACTGATTGCAATGCATTCGCCATGACGATGTTAAAGAAGGAAAGCCATTGAGAGTTGCACGATGGGCTATGTATCTACAAGATACATTAAGACTTGTTTATTGTTATGTACTAACTGTGAGCATCATGCATCGGCTGAATGAAGCGCAGATTGCTGACGATTGGACAAGAGTAGTCCGAAGCCTGGTGAATAGTAATGGTTACGAAAGTTATTATATGGCTAACCAGATATTGTTTAAAGACCCTAATCGAGAGTTGATTGTAGTGCCGTCTAAGATGGAGACTAAAATAATACAGATCGCTCACAAACAGGGCCATTTCTCAGCTAAAAGAACACAGGAACTGATAAAAAAAAAAGTCATAGTATATTCCAAAGGTAAGGGAAAAATTAGCTAGAGTAGTGACAAGTAGTGTGGAGTGTATTTAAGACAATACCAAGGCTGGTAGGCAGGAGGGTAATTTAACACCGATTGATAAGGGTGACAGTTACATACCACATCGACCATGTTGGGCCGATGGAGATAACACAAAACGATATTACCATATTTTGGTTGTTGTTGACGGATTTTCAAAATATATGTGGCTATATCCTACGCGTAGTACTGGAGTTGAGGAAGCTATCGGTTTTTTGGAAAAACAAGCAGTGAATTTTGGTAATCCTTACAGGATTGTGACGGATAGAGGGGCAGCGTTAACTTCACATGTGTTTTAAGAATATTGTGAGAATCAGAAGATACAGCATTCCTAATAGCTACAGGAGTACCTCGTGGTAACGGACAGGTGGAGCGTATGCATAAAGTAGTAGTGCCTTTGCTGTCAAATTTGAGCATAGAGAGCCCAGGCTTATGGTACAAGCAAGTTGGCAGGGTACAGCAGTTAATAAACTATATCGAGCCTAGAAGTACTAAAAGGACGCCTTTTAAAATCTTGACTGGTGTCGATTGCGTTGTGTAGATGTTTCAAGTTTAACAGAACTAGTACAGGAATTGCTGTTGCAGGACTTGATGAAGAACGTTCAAAAATGCGTCAGGACGTAAGAGAAATATAAAAGCTCTACAGGAAGAGAATAAGAGGGTATTTGATACCAAGCGCAAGGCCGAAAAGACTATAAAAACAATTATTTGGTAGCGATAAAACGTACGCAGTATGGTGTAGGTCTTATATTAAAAGGGAAGTATCTTGGTCCGTATAAAGTATTGAAGGTTCTGAAGCGCGGCAGGTATGAAGTAGAAAAGGTGGGAGATTTTGAAGGCCCAAGTAAAACATCTACATTGGCAGAATACAAGAAGGAATTCAGGTCAAATCTAGTGTCAAGAGGGCCGAATGTGGGAATCGATGAGAAACCAGAAGGACAAGTAATCGATAGTGCAGCTGAGAGAACCACTAGAAGTGGCCACTTCTACCTTCCCGAAGAAAGCCCTTCCAGGCTCAAAAAATAAAATAAGGCAATTACTAATTGACTATCGTCAAATGAATAAAGAACTATTGTCTGACAAATTCCCACTGCCTAGATTTGATGATATATTAGATCAACTAGGCAGATCAAAATGTTTCTCATACCTTGACTAAATGTCAGGTTTTTATTTATTTATTTATGTATTTATAGTCAGCTAACAGCAGCTGACATTAAAATGAATCAAATTTAATTTTAATTAAAATAGTTAAAATAATTAAATTAAGTAAATATAGAATAATATATAAATCTGAAAAAATAATTCTAAGTTAACGTTAAAGCTCTGGGAAATTCAATAACAATTGAGTAGTCCAACATTTGTTGCCAGGATTGGGAAAAACCCTGAAAAACCCAATCAGACCAGCGTTAGATTAGTATTAAGTGGTTACGATTAGATAAAGCAAAAGAATCTATCTTTTTATACCCTTAACCCATAAAATGGGTAAATAAGGGTATAATGGTTTTGTGCAAAAGTATGTAACAGGCAGAAGGAAGCATCTCCGACCCTATAAAGTTCATATATTCTTGATCAGCATCAACAGTTGAGACGATATAGCCATGTCCGTCTGTCCGTCTCTCTGTCCGTCTGTCCGTCTGTCCGTCTGACGTCTGTCCGTCTGTCCGTCTGTATGAACGCGTGGATCTCAGAGACTACAAGAGCTAGAGACTTCTGATTTTGTATTTCAGTTCTTCTATACCATGAGCAGAACAAGTTTGCTTCAAATTATCGATAACTATTCTCGTTTCCAATATACACATAATATCGATAACAATAAATATCGAATTTGGAAAATCTAAAAATGAGGGTTGAAGTAATGGATAATGATAGAACTTTTCTGAAAATTTCGTCCAAATCGGTTGAGAAACACCGGAGATATTGAACTTAATCGATGGAAGCTAAGCCAGTATACCAAAGTGTTATATAAATTAAATATATTTATTGCAACTGGGTTCAGGGTATCTTCTAGTCGGGCTCTCCCGACTAGAGCCTTCTTACTTGTTAGTACTGGAGTTGAGGCCTCCAAGGAGACAAGAGAATAAAGTTTGTTATAGTCAGAACATATAACACGAAATGGTTCATGAATTAAATAGTTGCTGAAGCAACGATCAAGGCTAAGGGGTAAAAAGTTACGTGAAGATCTAATTGGGACATTAAATTTAATTCGGCTCAAAATAACTGATGAGTCGATTTCACCATTAAGTAGGTTAGTAATAAATAATACTCCTTGCATAGTTATACGGTTTAACAGAGAGGGAAGATGTTTTAAAAGGAGTCTACTAAAATACGGGGGTAAGTCAACTCCAGCAACCCAGTTAAAACTTCTAAGGGCAAATAGAAGAAATTTCTTCTGCACAGATTCAATTCTATCCTAGTGAATCGAATATTGTGGGGACCACACACAAGATCTATACTCCAAGATGGGACGTACTAGGCATGTATAAAGCGTTTTAGTGGTGTACGGATCATTAAACTCTGCCGACCACCGCTTGATGAAGCCAAGGACATTAATGGCCTTATTGACCATGGACAAAATATGAGCATCAAACTTTAATTTAGGATCAAGAATAATGGCTTAATCTTTGATTTCAAACAAGCGGTAAAGTGGTGAAGCATCAAGCAAGTAGTGAGCAGTAAGAGGCGTAATTCTACAAAAAGACATGACTTTACATTTTGAACAATTTAGACTATTATAATTTGGCGTCTACATCCCTATCGGGTCACTGCCTGATGCACAAGGCTCCTCCACGCGCTCCTGCTTTGGTCGCGTCTTCTCCAGTTGACAATCCCAAGTTTGGACAGGCATTCAGTCACTTGGTCATGCCAACGTATCCGCGGTCGTCCTCTCCTTCGCAGTCCGCCTACCGCTGCATCAAACACCTTCCGAGCCAAAGATTCTTCCTCCATACGAACGATGTGACCCAGCCAGCGAAGTCACTGAATATTCACACGACTGACTACGTCGACATCGTTGTATAGCTCATACAGCTTATCGTTTAACCTGATGCGGTAGAAACCGCTAACGCACACAGGACCATAGATTTTGTGAAGAATTTTCCTCTCAAAAACCCCAAGAGCAGCTACATCTGATTGTGATACTGTCCAGGCTTCCGCACCATAAAGAAGAATTGGAAGGATGAGCGTATCGTAGAGTATTTTCTTCGTCTGTCGATAGAAACATAGCTTCACATCATCAGCAAACATATACACAAAAGAGTTAGTAATAACTGCTGGAAGATCGTGAAAAAACAAATTAAATAGCAAAGGTCCAAGGTGACTACCCTGGGGTACACTAGAGGTAACAAAAATCGGTTTAGAAACAGACAATTTAAAAAATACTTTTTGTGTTCGGACACACAAGCACACCGAAAGCCACAATACGAAATTTGATGGGAATCCAATAAAGTTTAATTTTTGAAGCAGCAGAGAATGACTAAAAGAATCAAATGCCTTACTAAAAACGGTATAAACAACGTCAGTTTGCATTTTTTCCTGCAACCATTTGATAACAAGCGAAGTGAATTCAAGAACCGTGTTGATAAGGCGATATTATTGAACTACATGAGTGTTGCAGTTGAGAAAATATAATTTTTTCTAAGACTTTAGGAATGGCGGACAACTTGGATATGCACCTATAATTTTTAACGTTAGACTTAGAAGAAATATCGTTGCTTCGACTGACAAGTGAAATAATTAAAGTAAGGATTTTCAAAGTGAATCCGCACAGTATACAACCTGGCACTCCATCAGGACCAGGCAGATAGCCTGGTTTGATAGAGTTAAGGTCACTTAGAAGCGTACACTCTGCTATAACTGAAATATATATGCAATTTGACGATTGAACTTGAAAATGATGGGAATTACTAGTTCTATGTAAATTCGTTGAATATACTGATTGTAAATACTCAGCAAAAAGATCGGCTACTGCCTGATGAGGATGGCAAGCAAAAAGATTTACGTTTAGAGTTAACAAATTTATAAAACTGTTTAGGGTCACGTGAAAGGTTTAGTCTACAACGATTTAGATAATTACTCTAGCAAGATGGGTTAACGGAAATTAAACTAGATTTTGCTACTAAATACGAAGATATATCTAAAGTAATTCCCGATTTTTTAAATTTTTTATGTGATCTTGTCTTTTTGTTTTTCAATTTCGATAGTTCTCTCGTAAACCAAGGTGGTTTATTATCACTTGAAGAACAAGTGAGGGGAACACAAATATTCTAAAGCGAAATCAAGGTCCTATAAAATATGGCTATGGCACTACAAGAATAAAGGCGAGACCGATTAGTATGTTGAAGAAGATCATTTAATTTAGAAATGTTAGTATTACGAAAGCAACGTGTTTTTTAAGTATTATTAGATACTGAAATAGGGCTAAGAATTTCGATGCATAGTTCTAATGTTGGATGGTAGGTATCTTCCGGAAGAACTAGAGGGGGTATTACAAGCATTACTGCAATCGGAGTCCGAAACGAATATCAAATCCAACATTCTACCACTACAGTTATGCACTCTTTTAACTTGCGATAGGCCTAACTCCAGTAGGCCATCGATAAAATCATCAAGAGTGACTGGTAATACCGCCGAAGATGTGTCATTCACAGACCATACAACATGTGGCAGATTAAAATCACCAACCACTATCAGATTATCCATATCTGTCAAAAATGACGAAAAGGTACAGGGCACTCAGATGGGATGAGTAAATGTTAATATCAGAATGAGGAGGAATTTAAGAGCAAGTAACATACAGTGATCGGCCGTTTACACATAAAAACTTTCTGTCCGGAAGATGCTGAGAAAGAATCTGTTCAGAGGAAATACATGAGTCCACAGCAATGAGAACACCACCCCCTTGCGGGAAGTGCGATCGCATCTGTACAAGTTATATTTAGAAGGAAAAATGGAATAATCAGAAAAATCAGGTTTTAACCAGGTTTCCGTGAGTGCTACTATATGTGAATCAAATGATAAGCTGTTAACATAATTTAGAAAGTTTAGTGTTAAGGCCTCTAACGTTTTGATAAGCCAAACTAAGTTGTTTTGTTAGTTTTTTTCCACCGGGGTGGATGCAACAGGTTGGCTAGCAGGCGGTGTACTATTAATCCTTATACCATTATTGTTATTAATTCGCCTATTCGTATACTCCTTAACGACAAGTTGCGGCGGCCAAAACTTTTAGAGCAAATTGTCGAAAAAAGTTCAGGTGGTACACCCAACTTTAAAGAAGATATACTTCTGGCATGTTTAAATTTAAACTTTTCAACAACAATAAGTGGGGAATCGATTTGACTCTTTACATATGCTGCAACATCATCCGATGACGTATCGGATGCCAGCCTAGAAACAAAAACAATTTGTTGAGTGGTACAACAACCAGAGGCTTGTGAGCCCCAGTTGCACACAAGCTGCTAAACCAGAGGGCTCGTGCAAAGGTTCGGAAGATAAAGTGGCTAGGTAGTTGATAGGATTTCTAGCAGGAGAGTTAAATAACATTAGGGGGTTAGCATTGGAATCAATTGAAGGATTATTGTTAGGCACTAGAAGGGGTTTGGTTGGAAGAACAGGTGGGGCAATAAGTGGATTAGTACCCGAAGTCTTTTACGCTTCGGAGATTCGGTAATCACCTTGTCATTTTTGAAATAAGCTCAAGCTCGTTCAACGACGCTTGCAGATTATCATGTTGTCACACAATCCACACAAAATAAAATCTTGGTTGGTGGTACAAACCACTTTGCAATTCGTGCTACAGCATGCAAATATTTTCAAATTGTTTTAAGGTTTTATCTGGCAACTAATATGCTAGCACAAAACAAAGTAAGGTGACGGTAAGTACACCCAACTCTTTTTTTACACGGTAGATACGTTCCTCAGAAATCCGTGTAAAAAAAAACCGTGTAAAAAACAGGCGTTTCCTATAGTAAAATGGGGAATACGTTCCATGTCAATTGAAAACCGTGTAAGATGAAATAAAGAACTAAATTTACTTCGAAAAACCGTGTAAAAAAAATTTTCAAAACTTTAAAATTTCAGATATGCCCACAAATTGTATGGTAATTTTATTTTTATTGAGCATTACAACTTAAAATTCATAATTCATACAGGTGGAAAATTCATGCAAGCAAAAAACCAAAGAAATCTGTTAATCCAGAATTATAAACAGAAAAATTTGACTTGAAATAGAAAAAAAATTATCAACATAACATAATTAGTCGTCGCTACTTGATAACAAGCGCAATTGTTTGCGACGAACTGGACTAAAATCGGTATCATCACTTGAGATATCCATCAAATTATCCAATGGTGACTTTCGTCCGGTAATAGAGTTTTGAGCTAACGGACTACTTTCCGACAGGTCTTGCGCCGTCGACTTTTTTATTAAAAATTCTTTAATGGAAAGTTGAACTTTTGGTTTTTAAGTTCTTTATACAACTCTTCATACTCAGCAATACAATTATTAATGTATTTTTCGAGTTTCCGGGCACGTTCCATATTAGGATCATTTTTTAAGAAATTTGCAGCTAAAAGAAACACAAAAATGTTAAGTAGCACATACAATTTTTTATTTGCCAAGTGTGGTAAAAACAAACAAAACAAAATGATGAAATTTTTTTTTCAACCGTGTTACTTCAAAACCGTGTAAAAAAAAACCGTGTAAAAAAACCGTGTAAAAAAAGAGTTGGGTGTATAAGTAAAACGTATCACTGCAAGAGCAATATAAAACAGTAAATATCAAATGAGCGCTTAAATGAGAGAGCGTTATCGCGTAGGCAGATAGAATCGAAAGTGCGAAGGATAATAGCGGATAAGAGCGGGAGAGCTGTAAACGAGAGCAAAAAAAAAAACTGACAAGCTGTTTGTTGTTAGCAATCGCACAAAATATGCAAATATGCTTATGTAAATATATATATGTATATGTATGTAGTATTTACGTATGTATGCTTACTTTATGTTTTCTTTATGTTGAGGTAGAGCAGTCTCAGTTAAACTGCAAATTAAAGTGAGTTAAGCTCGGCAAACTCTTTTATGCAAACGAAATATATACAACATATATTTGCAATCACTGCTAAAACTATTTACCAGATTAAACAGATTAAATCACCGTTTACAAACACAAAAGAACAATAAATAATCAGGGCACTCAAAATCATGACAGTCACCAACGAAAGACAAGTATATAAGTTTTATCAAATTAAGCTTGATGAAAATTCCATAAGGCACATAGCAAGGTTATGTTAAAAGAATGTTCCTTTTGAACGGACAGTTGAATGCCAAAATGCATTCCAATACTTCACAGACAAGCTAATTCAACCAACATTACTTCATTACCCAGAATTCAGCAAAGAATTTTGCATAATAACGGATGCTAGCAAGCAAGCGTGTGGAGCAGTTTTAGCTTAAACTATAATTGACTCCAACTTCCAGTTGCAGACGCATCTCGTCCTTTTACAACTGATGAAAGTAATAAATGCACAACAGAGGAAGAATTAGCAGCAATCCACTGGGCAATAGTACATTTTGGACCATATATTTATGGAAAACATTTTACAGCGAAAACTGACCACAGACTATTAACTTATATATTTTCTATGGCCAATCCAAGTTCTAAACTTACTCGCATGCGGCTCAAATTAGAAGAATACGACTTTACAGTCGAGTATTTAAAGGGTAAAGACAATTTGGTTGCAGATGCCCTATCACGGATAACCATATCCGAATTAAAAGACATGCAGAATAAAGTCCTGAAAGTCACTACCAGGCATAGCAGTAGACAAAAAATTCCTGCGTAGGCAATGAACAAGAATCTTTGCTTAGGCAAAATCTTGAAAAAGCTTCTAAGCCCAACGTATATGAAGTCATCACGAATGACGACGTACGAAAGTAGTGGCCTTGCACACGAGAGGAAAGCTGTGTAATTTTAACTATGGAAGAAAATCATTGCAAGAATAAACGTAAGTGATCTTTAAACTAACGGAGTTATTGACTAAGGTCAATTTTCCAAAGGCTCGAAAAGGAAGCCGGTATCGATAATATACGCGAACTTAAGTTGGAACCACATGAAATAATCTTTGAACAAGTTTCTATAGATAATTTCAAAAATATGGGCAATAATGAATTGCATTTATTAAGAGTAGCGCTACTCAAGCCGGTGACCATTATATCAAAAGATATAGAAAAACAAGCAATAATGTCTTCATTTCATGAATATCCCACACAGGAAGATATACAGGTATAACAAAAACTTTGGACAAAGTAAAAAGACACTACTATTGGAAAAACATGACTCGTCAGATTAAAGAGTACATAAGTAGATGTCCCACATGCCTGATGTCAAAAACATTAGTTCATACTAAAACTCCTTTGACAATAACAGACACACCACTGAGCGCTTTTGATCGAGTAATTGTTGAGACTATAGGTCTATTACCCAGATATGGAAATGCAGATGCAGTTACACTTATTTGTGATTTAACTAAATATCTCGAAGCCATCCCAATACCGAACAAGAATGCCAATACTGTTGCAAAAGCAATATTTGAACGATTTATATTAAAACTTGGCCCCATGTACGGACATGGGCACAGAATATTAAAACTCAATTGTAAATGACATGCGCAAATATTTAAAGATAAACATCATAACGTATACAGCACACCTCCACCAGACCGTTGGAAGAAGTTGTTGAAGTTGAAGTTGAAAGAAGTCATAGAACTTTTAACGAATATAAACGCTCTTACATCTCAGTCGATAAAAACGATTGGGATGTATGGTTCCAATATTTCGTATACTGTTTCAACACGAATCACATAATTATTATCCATATGAATTATTTTTTGGTAAGCAAAGTAATCTGCCCCAAAATTTTATTTAAAAATATAATATTAATCAATTATATAATATAGAAGACTATGCTGAAGAAAGTAAATTAAGATTAGAGCAAGCTTACAAACGAGCTGGAATAAAGTTAGAAAAGCATAGGGCTAAAAATTTATTTAGTATTTATTTTTACATTTCGTTAAAAAAAAACTTTCAAAAAAATTTTTTTTCTATGCACATATATAACAATATAATTAATTAATTATGTATACATACTCGATTTTTCCCAGTGCCCTTCGCTACACCTAATTCGATTAAAGCTCTTAATGGTTTTTACTCTGTGTTTTACTTACTGTTACTATTTCATGTTTTGTTTTTCCACCCAGCGCGTATATAAATAAGCACCTTGGTGTTCCCACTCTCGAGCATGCGACGTAATATTGGCCGTGTGAGAAGCACGGTTCTTACAAATTGAAGCCGCACACTCGAAACGGTTGCCCTGGCGATTTGTTGGTGGTCATCGCAAATGCAAGACGTACTGGGAACTGCAAGAGCTTAAATTCAAACGGCGTTTCTGTTGGAAAAATTGGAATGCGTGTTGAAAGTGCAGCTTCCGCTGTTGCCTTGCCATTCAGTATGGTTGCTTCAATCAAATTTGGCCACAATTTTTTTTGTCTGAAAGTCTTGTGCCATTACACAAAGTCGGTGGCTTCAAAATCGTAGAAGTATAAGTATAATAGATGAACTGACTTCAGGACTAACGATGCGGTGGCAGAACGGGGGATCCAATGAATTCAAGAATTCAAGATTTTGCGCGTTCACTGAAGTAATCGTAAAGGTGAAAGTGTTGAACAATATTCGGAAACATACTTTCAATCAATTCTTCTTTCGATTGTAAAATTGTTCAAAAGTTGTTCGGCAATGTGATAAAACCGGTATCATCGATTGGTATTTTGCCTTCGCCAATGTACAACAACTACTTCGAAAATGCCACTGCGGATCGGATTGCAATTGGACTCGCAGGTTGAAGGTAAGAGTCAGCCTTTGAACATGTCTCCACAAAACTGACGATTTTAAACATGCGTTTATTTTGTGGGCAGGAGTTGTCAAACTTAGCCGAAAATCACCGGATAATAATACTAATGCTCCGCCAAAAAGTTGTTGGTTTTGGCGTAAATCTTGCATTGTTTGCATTAATGTATTATTGAATGACTGATGACTTTTTGTATTCCATCGGCCTTGACGATAGTTTTGCCGTTGATTGTCTGCGGATTCAACTATTAACTGTGCACGCCACTCTCTGTACACCGCCTTACTTCGGGCATTCATTCGAGCGCGTTGCCCTTCTCGGTATTAAAATTCTACATGAATCCCGCCTAAGCCTGCCAACCGTATTATTATTACTATACATATGTGTATACTCTCGCTCTTTTTATACTCGATACCGAAGGTAACTAGTATATTGGTTTTGTGCAATGTCCGTCATGGTGTCTGTCCGTCTGTCCGTCTGTCCGTCTGTCCGTCCGTATGTATGCAAGTTTTTTCCACACCCTTCAAGCTAGAGACTTGAAACTTTCCAATTCTCTTTATCTATGGGATAGTAAATTAAAGTGTCAAGATGGGGGTTCTACGATAACTGGGGGGCTGGCAAATCGATAAATTCGATAACTCAAAACCGATAAATCCACATATTTCGCACATCCTTACAGCTAGAACTACCAAATTTGGTAAGAAGATAGCTACTAGCAACCCCCAAAAAACTGCATCAATAATTTTGGAGCCACGCCCCCCATTCCGCCCCCAGCCCCCCCGAATTTTAAAGTCAAAAAAGCATATATCTCCCTCAGTTTTTGAGCTATAGCCACCAAATTTAGTGCCAAGATAGGTGATGATGACCCCCTAAAAACTGCATCAAAAGTTTGGATGCCACGCCCACCGACACTGCCCTAGCTACCCCCATCCACCCCAACGCTTCGTCAAAAACGGGAATGCGTGTATCTTCCAGAGTTGTGGAGCTAGAGCTTCCAAATTTGGTGGGAAGATAGCTAGTAGCGATCCCCAAAAAACTGCATCAAAGTTTTGGAGCCGCGCCCACCCATTCCGCCCCCAGCCCCCCCGCATTTTGAAATCAGAAATGGCTATATCTCCCAAAGTTTTTGAGCTAGAGCCACCAAATTTGGTGCCAAGATAGGTGATGATGACCCCCTAAAAACTGCATCAAAAGTTTGGATGCCACGCCCACCGATCCTACCCTAGCCGCCCCCATCCACCCCAACGCTTCGTCAAAAACGGGAATGCGTGTATCTTCCAGAGTTGTGGAGCTAGAGGCACCAAATTTGGTGGGAAGATAGCTAGTAGCGATCCCCAAAAATCTGCATCAAAGTTTTGGAGCCAAGCCCACCCATTCCGCCCCCCTTTCCCCACCATTTACAAACTTTCAGCTAGAGTCACCAAATTTGGTATGAAGATAGCAATTGACATTCCACAAAGATCTGCATCAAAAATTTGGATGCCATGCCTACCCATAACGCCCCCAGCCCCCCCCTTTTCTCACTTTTTACAAACTTCGAGCTTGAGTAACCAAATTTGGTATGAAGATAGCAATTGACATTCCTCATGGATCGGCAGCAAAAATTTGAATGCCACGCCCACCCATACCGCCCCAAGCCCCATAGCCCTCCTAACCCCACCTTATACAAACTTTGAGCTAGAGTCACCAAATTTGGTATGAAGGTAGCATTTGACATTCCACAAGGATCTGCAGCAAAAATTTGGATGCCACGCCCAACCATACCGCCCCCAGCCCCCCTTTCCCCACTTTATACAAACTTTGAGCTAGAGTCACCAAATTTGGTATGAAGGTAGCATTTGACATTCCACAAGGATCTGCAGCAAAAATTTGGATGCCACGCCCAACCATACCGCCCCCAGCCCCTCTTTCCACACTTTATACAAACTTTGAGCTAGAGTCACCAAATTTGGTATGAAGGTAGCATTTGACATTCCACAAGGATCTGCAGCAAAAATTTGGATGCCACGCCCAACCATACCGCCCCCAGCCCCCCTTTCCCCACTTTATACAAACTTTGAGCTAGAGTCACCAAATTTGGTATGAAGGTAGCATTTGACATTCCACAAGGATCTGCAGCAAAAATTTGGATGCCACGCCCAACCATCAAAAATTCACCAAATTTGGTGCTTATATCTTTTACTACATTCGCAAAATAGGTGCAAACTTAGATGACTATACTCGATACCGAAGGTAACTAGTATATTGGTTTTGTTTAATGTCCGTCATGGTGTCTGTCCGTCTGTCCGTCCGTATGTATGCAAGTTTTTTCCACACCCTTCAAGCTAGAGACTTGAAACTTTCCAATTCTCTTTATCTATGGGATAGTAAATTAAAGTGTCAAGATGGGTGTTCTACGATAACTGGGGGGCTGGCAAATCGATAAATTCGATAACTCAAAACCGATAAATCCACATATTTCGCACATCCTTACAGCTAGAACTACCAAATTTGGTAAGAAGATAGCTACTAGCAACCCCCAAAAAACTGCATCAATAATTTTGGAGCCACGCCCCCTCATTCCGCCCCCAGCCCCCCCGAATTTTAAAGTCAAAAAAGCATATATCTGCCTCAGTTTTTGAGCTATAGCCACCAAATTTGGTGCCAAGATAGGTGATGATGACCTCCTAAAAACTGCATCAAAAGTTTGGATGCCACGCCCACCGATCCTACCCTAGCCGCCCCCATCCACCCCAACGCTTCGTCAAAAACGGGAATGCGTGTATCTTCCAGAGTTGTGGAGCTAGAGCCACCAAATTTGGTGGGAAGATAGCTAGTAGCGATCCCCAAAAATCTGCATCAAAGTTTTGGAGCCAAGCCCACCCATTCCGCCCCCCTTTCCCCACCATTTACAAATTTTCAGCTAGAGTCACCAAATTTGGTATGAAGGTAGCATTTGACATTCCACAAGGATGTGCAGCAAAATTTGAATGCCACGCCCAACCATACTGCCCCCAGCCCCTCTTTCCCCACTTTTACAAACTTTGAGCTAGAGTCACCAAATTTGTTATGAAGATAGCAATTGACATTCTACAAAGATCTGCATCAAAAATTTGGATGCAATTCCACCATACCGCCCCCAGCCCCCCTTTCCCCACTTTATACAAACTTCGAGCTAGAGTCACCAAATTTGGTATGAAGAAAGCAATTAACATCCCACATGGATGGGCATCAAAATTTTTAATACTGGTATCGAGTATACCGCAGTCGGTTGCGTCCGACCGCAACTTTTCCACTTGTTATCTCTATATATGTAAAAGAGCTTGTCCTGATGATATTGGATGAGCCACAGCCTAAACGAAAAGAGCTAGAAGGCTGAAATTTTCACACAATTTTCCATGCAGGTAGGAGGTGAGCACTAAGAAGGAAATTCATATTTGGACAACTCCTTCAAGTATTTACCATACGATTTGGAGCACTTTTTACCAGAGAGCTGCAACGAGTGTGTTCGAGTTCGTTCGAACAATCTAGTCGAATATTTGTTCAATCGAGTTCGACACTCGTTTACAAACGAGACTCTATCGAACGAGCCTCTCGACAAAAAGAGTGTTCGAGCTCGTCGACACTCGCTACACACTCGATTTTTTGGCATCCGAGCCGGTTGTACTCGAGTACAACTCGAGTGTCTGATAGTTATCATTTTAGTGGTGAGAGTTTGGCGTGCCAGTATCGATACAACATTGAATTTTGGAACAGATAGCACGATATATTAAATCTCATATTAAAACGCTGGCAGCTTGGTGTGTTTGTAACTGTATTATTGCTATGAGCACGTTTTCTTGAACAAAAATAATATTTTATTGAATTTTGTTTTACTTTTTGAATTTGGTTCATCATTCGTCAGTTCGTTCTCTTAATAAAGAAGTCCGCCATGTTAGTCTGTGTGTGTGTGTATATTTACGAAAGAAGCAAAACAGAAATGCACTAGACGAATGATGAATGTTGGATACTCTTATAATGTTGGTAGATGATATGTTTTTAAACTGTTTTTCGTTATTACTCAATTGTGTGCTAACGCCAACCTTTGCTAATCAAAATATGCAATTATTGCAAATATATTCTATAACTACATATCCACAATAGCACTTACATTTTATTAGGGTATCCAACATTCATCATTCGTCTAGTACATTTCTGTTTTGCTTGTTTTGTGAATGCACACAAACTCACACTTTTTATCATAGCTAAATTTTATTATTGCCAACCCGTTATTCTCTATTATTACTAAATATATTAATAATTGCCAGCCCAGAAACCCTGCACATGCTATCCGCATATGAAAAATAAAGCAAAATTTAATGTACTTAAAAAAAAAAAAAAACAGCAATACATGCATTACATATATGAACGTTTTTATTTATGTTATGGAGTAAATTTATAAATCTACATTTAATGTTTAAGGAATTTAAAAAGGTTTATTTTTAAGGGCTGCTTCAGCCTAATACGGTCATTGTCTTTTTACTCAGGCGCCGCGAAGAGCTTAAAGTTTTCCATTTTTGTAATATGAGTTTAAAAACAGCAAGCTGTCCAATGATCCAGGTGCCAGCCTATTTCGCTTTTCTGTTACAATATTGCCAGCCATCGAAAACGATCTTTCAGCAGCAGCGCTGCTTGCTGGCATTGAGTGTATTTTCTTTGCCAATTCAAATAAATGTGGGTATTTTGTTTTATTATTGGTCCACCACTCCAACAAATTAAAACTTTCATTCATATCTACTATTTCATTTGCGTATCCTTCTACCTCTTCTTCTGGACTTTCTCTGTTTCTATTTCTTATTAGAGTTTCTTCCAACAAGTCTGAGAAAAGAATAGGTCATTATTTTGTGTTGGTAACCCGGAATTGATATAATTGGGTTCATCTAATTCTATTGATTCCTGGGACGGAAAAATTGTCTCTTGGCTGAATAATGATAAATCCGTATAGACTTCAGGCTTTATTTGTGAAACACAAAACATTTTTATACTTCTCAAGTCGCCGAGCTGCATGTTAATGGCTGGTGGATAAAGAAAAAATGCAGCTTTATGCCACATATCCAAATTAGGGACCCATATTTCCTCAATGTTTTTTAAAATGTTTTCCTTTAAATACAAATTCCTATGGGGTCATCTATAATAGGTAAACAAATGTTTTTGATGGTAGAAATTGATGGCAGCACATAGCACAGTGAAGGCGATTTCGTAAGTTGTAGTTTATTAAAAACTATTTCAATCTTTTCGCACATTTGCACGAGTCTTTTTACGACTGTTAAGTCAATGCTAAGCATTCGACTGTATTCTTGATTAGATGCCAAAATACTGTTCAGTTCTCCCCAGTTGTCTTCAATTGATTTTAGCATTGTGAAATGCGAGTTCCACCTTGTCGGACATTGGCTTTTCAGTGTTGTCTTCAGGAGGTGCTGTAAATTTGCCTTTTTAAAATATTTGACAATTTTTTTGCAGCCCTCCAACATCTCTGTTAACTCGGTTGTCTCCTCAAACGATTTTTCCATTACATTTGATAACAAGTGGCTACTACAGTTAAGGCGATCGTAGTTTTCTAGTGCCTTTCTGATGTTTGCGCCTCTATCCGTAATAAATTTTATTGGGTGCAAATCCTCCACACCGAAGTAGTCAAAGACACATTTCAGCTTTTGAAGAATATTATCGCTCGTTGACCTTTCAAAATCCATCGATTTCATGCCCAATACTAAATCCATGAAACGGCCATCTTTCTGGTAGTGCAGTGTAACGCCTAAAAAGTTGCGTTTAACGTAGTTGTCAGTCCACAGGTCAATCGTGGCTGACGCTCCACCGCTGCAAACAACATTGCACACTTCCTCCTTCATTTTATTTTTTTTTTCAAGAGCGTCCTTTTGCACATTCCTTGAAATAGTTGTGGCATCTGGAAGCAGGTCTTCCATATCGACGTGTTCGCCATACGTTGCCCCGATTTTGATAAAAAATTTTGCCATTTTCAGAAAGCCCGATCCGTTAACGGCAGAAAATGGTCTACAGTCTTCAACCACCCATGCCATGCACTTTTCTATTGCCTCAAACTTGTCCTCTGCCGAAACTGTTTTTAAGATTGTCGACTTCTTTATAACCTTGCAGCATGGATGTCTCGTTAAATTAGAGGTTTGGCTGTTGGTGTACTTTAACACCAGACCACATGTACGGCAGTACACAAATCCAGCCAAAATTGACTCGTCTTCTGCTAAAATATCCGCGAGGACATTCCAAACAAAGCTTCGACCTTTCCGCCGGCCACTCAACGTATATGTCCCGTTTAAAATTTTTTCACGAATTTCGTTGTTAATTTCCATAATTTTTTTTTTTTTTTTTCTTGATGCAAACTTTTTTCCAATGACTTGCCGAATTTATTTTAGTGGTGTGAAACCGTGAAACAACCATAAAACATGACTTATCTTAGATTAACTTAAGCATCGATATTTTGCCATCACTAGCACGTATAAACAGTAGTTTATGTACACGTCACACTGGCTAGTCATTGTCATGAGCGAACTCGAACTCGTTCACACATTAACGAGTTGCTTCGCTCATTTTAAGTTCGGTTGACGTGATTAAAACAATTGTTCGATTCGAGTTCATGTTTTAAGCGAGTGTCGAACGCTCACTACTCGAAACTGTTTAATCACAAACGAGTTCGAGTTCACACTCGAGTGTGATCAAAAATTTGACACTCGTTGCAGTTCTCTGCTTTTTACCCATTTTAAAAAACAAATTACAATTACAGCAAGTACCCATTCCACTACTGTCGCCTGATTGTCGCACAAGCTGAGGGTTTGATCGCGAGCGAGAATACAGAAACAAAACAAATGCGCAGTGACGCCTTTGCGTCGCACAAGCAAAATCATAAATAAGGTTCGACACTTGCAAAAACGAAACGGATTTCTGCTTCTGAATGAATAAGTGCATACACAATTAAGTGAACAATGCGCTTGAAAATAATTTTCATAATTTTATGTACATGTATCACTTCGCACAGTGCACATGCTTTTTTTCAAATTTGTGTGCCTTTGACAATTGATTTACGACCCAAGTAGCGTTTGTTGTTGTTGTCAGTTTTGTTGTTGGGCCCGCACTGCTACTTTTTGTTGGTGTCATAGATTTAAAAAAAACAACAACAACATAACAAAATTTGGTGCGTCTAGAAAAATTTCCCACACCAGAATATGTTTTGGGGGTGGATTCGCCTACTTGCTGCTTATATATCTTAGACAAAATGTAACACACTAATATTTATTGATATATTGTTGATATACAATTTTGAATAAGCAAAGGGCGTTCACATAAGCGCGTGTGTTGCTCTTACGATAATCAGATATTTTGAAATCTCGCTCCGATCATGAGCCTTTGTTGTTGATCATTAACGTTCACTCTATATTTTATGTGCGCGCTTTGCATGTCAATCATAAAGTTTAATAACCCTAGCTCCTCCGCACACACTCTAAATTAAAGCTAAAGGCAATATACAATTCACTTAACTGCAGCCTCTTAGATATGTTTTGCATTGATTCAGTGCTTGTGAAGAAGGAAGCGATACTACGCTCTTTGTTTGACTTGCAGAGCGCGCGCATAGATAAGAGAATTAGCCGAAATAGCCAACAACGAAGGCGCGATTTAAAAATAATTGTCATCTAGCATCGAACATGAAGAGCGATGCGCGAGCGAATCTGAAAACAAGTAAGAAGGTTTTAGTCGAGAAATCCCGATTTAAAGATACCCGTGTATTAAAATGACTTGCAGAAGTGAGTTTTTCTTGACTTTAACTTTAATATAAAATGTCTCCAGTGTTTCTTAACCGATTTGGATCAAATTTTCATGGAAGTTATCCACAGTTTCAACTTTTATTTTTCATATTATATTATATTCCATATGTATATTGAAAGCAAGAATAGTTATCGATAGTTTTAAATAAAGTTGATCTGCCTATGGCTTAGGAGAAGTTATGTTCCAAATTTGAAGTCTATAGGTCTTTTAGTCTTTGAGATTGACGCGTTCATACATACGGAGGACGAACGGACAGACGGACAGAAAGACAGAAGGTCATGGCTATATCGACATGGCTGTTGATCCTGATCAAGAATATATATATTTTATATGGGGTTGGAGATGCTTCTTTCTGCCTGCTCAAAACAATTATACTCTTTTTTATCCATTTCATGGTTTAGGGTAAAAAATTTAATATTTTACGCATCGATTGCTTTCAAAACAAAGTATTCTTATATTTTGTAACCACAGTAAGAGAACAGAGACAAGAACAAAGAAGAAGAAATATGACTGTTTATGGTACTCACTGCAAGCAGCATGCACAGTTGTGAGAATACATGCATGTCTGCATCACAAAAAGCAGCTAAAGCTTAATCAGCGCGCGCGTCGCGCTTATGACTGCCGCTAGATATAAAATAATTTGAATGCAATCATGCGTCTTCGTTGTTATTCACGCTCACTCTTTTGTTTGTGGGAGATATAGGCTTTTTTGACTTTAAAATGCGGAGGACTGGGTGCGGAATGGGGGGGGGGGCGTGGCTCCAAAATTTTTGAGGCAGTTTTTTGAGGGTTGCTAGTGGCTATCTTCTCACCAAATTTGGTAGTTCTAGCTGTCAGGGTGTGTGAAATATGCGGGTTTATCGGTTTTGAGTTATCGAATTGATCGATTTGCCAGCCCCCCAGTTATCGTAGAACCCCAATCTTGACACTTTAACTTACTATCCCATAGATAAAGAGAATTCGAAAGTTTCAAGTCTCTAGCTTGAAGGGTGTGGAAAAAACTTGCGTTCATACAGACGGACAGACGGACAGACAGACAGACGGACAGACACCATGACGGACATTGCACAAACCCAATATACTCTTTACCTTCGGTATCGAGTATAACTAAGCAGTCTGAATATTCTATTAAATTAATATAAGTTGGTATATTCAATTTTATTGAATTCTATACTTTGTATAGACACTATAACGTTGTAACAATCGTTTTACAGTGAAGTCAATTGACTCACAGCCAAATTAATTAAGCTTTAGATATTAGTGGTGTTTTGGTGCCGCATTCAGTTGTTGCCATAATTGGTGATGGAGCCTGTCTTTTTAGATCTATTTCCTACCTCTTATTTGGTAGGCAAGGCTTCCATGGCACCATACGCCAAAATATTTTTGAACATGTTGTAACCAACTGGCAAACTTTTGCGTGCTTCAGCATAAACTTAAATGGAGAGAGTTATAGCTCTTCTGAACAATATGAGTGCGATATGTCAAATTCAAATACTTATGGTACAAGCATTACAAGCATTCTGAAGTAATATGCATCCTGTAAAAGATGGCGTTTTACCGGTCCATTAATGAATGGACATTTTGATGTTTATATTCCTTTAGAGGAAGTATTAACTCAAGATTCTGATACGTCAAGTGAATGTATAGCTGAAAATGTTAAAAATCCTTTTAAAAGACGTAGTCGGTTCACCGGCAAAACAGAAAAAAAAAGGTTAAAAAACGTTCATTAGAAACAAATAGTGATATCAATAGGGGTAAGCGCATAGAAGCATCAAAAAGATATCGTGTTATTAATCCTGATGTTATTAGAGTTGTAGTGAGAAGAGATCAGACTAATAATCCTGAAGCTCATAGAGTTTTAGTGAGAAGATATCAGGCTAATAATCCTGATGCACGTCAAGAAAGGCGTTTGCGTGCATGGAGTGTTAAAGCCATGTATGGCTTAAACTATGATTTTGAAATAGTTTACAAGTCAGATAAAATTACTCAACTTGGTAGTATGAATTTGATATGCAAACATTGTAATGCTATAAAATGGAAAAATTAGCCTTTGGGTATCTGTTGCAAGGCAGGAAAAGTTAAACTTTCACAAAATAAAAGTTTGCCTGATCCACTTTAGAGCTTAATAATTGGTGGACATCCAAAGCATGATCAATTCATTGATCGTATAAGAAAGTAAAACAGCGGCTTTCAAATGACTTCTTTTGGAACCTTAACCCTTAAAGTCCAAGGACAAGTGTATCACCTAGTTGGTAGTGTCCGACCTTTGCCAAATGAAGAAATGCAGTTTCCTCAAATTTATTTTGTTGGTGATGATGAAAAGGAAGCTCAACTACGTTGCAAAAATATTCCAAATGTTGATTTAAGCGTAGTAAAGGATCTTCAATGTATGTTTCATCATCAAAATCGTTATGTTAAAGATCTAAAAATGGCTCTCAATAAAATACCAACAAGTACTTAAGACTATAAATTGATTATACATGCTTATCGAACACCCGCTGGTGCTCACAAAGGGCTTTTCAATGCACCTCAATCAAGTGCAGTAGCTTTAGTTATTGTTGGTCAGCAATTTGAAAAGCGCGATATTATTATTGAAAGCCATAATAATAAATTACATCGTATAAGTGAGGTGCATCGATCATACGATGCCTTACAGTACCCTTTGCTATTTCCTTATGGCGAAGATGACTATTCAGTGGATAAACCACAATGGAATCCATTATTAAAAAAGAGGAACAAAAAAACAATGATATCTGCGTTAAGCTTTTACAGCTATAAAATAATAGTTCGTCAATCTGAGATAAATCATTTAATTTATTGTCGTACCCTTTTAAGTCAGTTTTTGGTTGATATGTTTGCTAAAATTGAAACAGAAAGGTTAAATTATATTCGCTACAATCAAGCGAAACTCAGAGCATATAGCTATATACATCTACAAGATGCAATAGGCCAACAAGATGTTGTCGCAGCTCAACTTGGTCAGATGGTAATTTTACCATCTTCTTTTACAAGCTCTGCACGATATATGCATGAAAAGACTTAAGATGCTATGACATATGTTCGCCATTATGGGCGACCAGATCTTTTCATAACATTCACATGCAATCCACAATGGTATGACATAAAAAGTGTTTGATTACCGGGTCAAAAACCGCATGATCGTCACGATATTATAGCTCCAGATTTTCATTTAAATGTTAAAGCCTTAATGTAACTATTGACAAAAGGTTCTTTGTTTGGAAGCGCGCAATGTGTCATGTTCTCTGTGGAATGGCAAAAGCAGGGCTTACCACATAAGTATACATATTCTACTTTTGGTTAGAAAATAAAAAAGACCAGATAAAATCGTTAAAATCTGTGCCGAAACTATTTAACATTGTTAAGTCAAATATGATTCATGGTCCTTGCGGTGCATTTAATAATAAATCGCCATGCATGAAAAATGGAAAATGTACCAAAAGGTTTCCTCGACAATTACTTATAGAAACTGTGACTGGAAAAGATAGTTGTAGAAGAGCGATAGAAGATGGTGGTAATGCAATTTATATAAATGGTAATTGCATAGATAATCGTTGGGTTGTGCCTTATATCTGTGTACTATTGAAACATTTGAAGCTCACATAAATGTTGAGTATTGTAGTTATGTAAAGTCTATTAAATACATTTGTAAATATGTTAACAAGGGCAGTGATCAAGCATCGTTAACTCTTGAAGACTAACGTAATGAAATTAATATGTACGAAAGTGGCCGTTATATAAGTTTTTTTTTTTTTTTTTTTTAAATTGCTGGTCTTATTTATTGAATCTTTTCTAGTGAATTAGAAAACTAGCAATAAGTATACAAATCTTATAAATAAATCTTAGCTAACAGTTCATTTTTGTTTATGACTGTATTCTGAGTGCGCGTCCCTAAAAATCATCGCTGGGTTGGTAAGTCGTTACGACGAAGACGGGATCGGCTGCGCAGCCTTGTGAGACCTCTCGCGAGATGATTTGTGTGCGATGAGAGCTTGATAAGATATTTTACTTTTTGTTCCTCTATTTCCTCCTTGACTGTTGAGATGTTTAAGTCTTTATGAATGTTTTCGTTTCGAACATACCACGGTGCCCCGGTAATGGTTCTCAATGTTTTTGACTGGGCTCTCTGGACAATGTCAATGCTGCTGTTGCTAGCGTTCCCCCATAACTGGGAACCATAGGTCCAGATTGGTTTTAGAACAGAGTTGTAAAGCAGGACCTTGTAGTCCAAACTAATGGAAGAGCGAGCATTGATGAGCCAGTGGAGGCTATTGGCTTTCAGTTTGAGATGTGTTCTTTTACCTTCAATGTGTCGCCGCCATGTTAGTCTTCGGTCTAAGTGTACGCCCAGATACGTTACATCGTTTGTTTTTGGAAGTGTGGTGTTGTTTAACGTGAGCGGTGGACAATCTTGCCTGTTAAGGGTGAAAGTTACTTGCTTACATTTTTGTTCGTTTACCTTAATTCGCCAATCTGATAACCATTTTTCCACGTTGACCAGATGAAGGGCTAGTTGCGCTGTTGCTTGTATTGGGCATCTGGAGCGGCTGAGAATAGCTGTATCATCAGCAAAGGTAGATGTTGTCAATCGGCTGCTTATTGGGATGTCTGCTGTGAAAAGCACGTACAGTTTTGGTCCCAGTACGCTGCCCTGTGGAACACCAGCTTCGATACTGTGTTCGTCAGACATTGCAGTGTTACATCTTACTGCGAACTTCCTGTCGTATAGGTACGACTTAAGCAGCTTATGTGTGTTGTTTGGGAGCATTGCTTTGATCTTATGCATTAGACCTTCCAACCAAACTTTGTCGAATGCCTGAGAAACATCCAGAAATATTGCAGTGCAGTATTCTCTATTTTCAAACGCGCTTCGTATCTCTGATGTTATTCTGTTAACCTGCTCAATTGTTCCATGCTTTTCACGAAAGCCAAATTGGTGTGACGGGATTATGTTATGAAGATTCAGGAATGGATTTATCCGGGACAGCAAACATTTTTCAAAAAGTTTTGATAGACACGGTAATAAGCTTATAGGTCTATACGACGTGGGAACTGTGTGATCTTTTCCAGGCTTTGGTATCATAATGATAATTGACTTTTTCCATCTGTCTGGATAGTGGCCAAGTTTGGTGATAGCATTGAAGAGCTGGGCAATTATGCATATTGCACAGTAAGGAAGCTCAATAATCATCTTTGGGGTTATTTGGTCACCTCCTGGAGATTGTTTTGGGTTCAGTTGCTCTTTAATGATTCTAACGATTTCATTCGGGCGAAACTTGATTGGATCATCTTGAAGCTGAGAGCCGTTTGAAGAAGTCGGTAGTGCAAACGTATTTGTTGCAGCGTTAGGTTGGACACTTTTTGGAGATGAGTAGCAAATGTGTTAGGTCTTTCTTCATCGCTGCGAGCCCAGCCGCCTGCGAAGTTTCTTATAGGCATTACTGTTTCTGTTGGTGAGCTTAGAGTTGGGTGAGCTCTCCACAATGAGTTTTTCGTACTGGTGGTTGATAATTGCTCGATGTAACGGCGTTGAGCGCGCTCGTCCTCGATTTTTAACGCTTTGGTGAGTTTACGTGTGGCGTCTTTTAGTTTTTGCTTTGCCGATGGCGATCTGTTCGATTGCCAATCACGTCGTAAGCGCCGCTTTTCAAGAACGAGCTGTTCAATTTGTAGATTTGTTGTCCTTTGGATGTGTATTGTTTTTGGTATTTGAGGCGTAGCGGCGCGAGCTGCGGCGACGAAGACAGTCTCCAGAGTGTTAACAAAACTGTCAATGTCAGCTACATCAACGAGACGTGGCTTAAGCTCAATGTGTGAGCTTATAAATTTTTTGTATCTGAGCCAGTTAGTTTTATGTGAAGTTAACTTACTGGGTCGATTTATGTATTCAGGATGTCGTTGCAGATTTATTAGGACTGGGGAGTGATCGGATGATAGATCCGAAAGGCACTCTGCACTTATCAGTCTACGCGAAATGTTTTTGGTAACTGCAAAGTCAATCAAATCGGGTAGTTTTTTGGGATCTGTCGGCCAGTATGTTGGTCTGCCAGGAGAAACGTAGTCGAGCTTGTTGTTAGCTTTTATAATTGCATTGTAGAGCTGCTTTCCTTTTGGATTCACTAGACGAGATCCCCAGTGTGTGTGCTTGGCATTGTAGTCTCCTGCCGCTATAAAGCATTCTCCTAGTGAGTTAAAAAATTCCATAAATTGGTCTTCAGATATGGTATAACGCGGAGGGCAGTATACAGCGGCAAGAGTAAGTTGGTTCCCACTGTTTAAATGTATTTTTAGAGATGTGGCCTGTAGAAAGTTTTCAGCAAACTCTTTATAGTAGTGGTGCTTGAGGCGGCTTCTGATCAAAATACCAGTTCCACCGTGTGCTTTACCATCGGGATGATTTGTACCATAGAATAAGTATCCACTTATGTTAAAGTTATATTTGTTTGTAAGGTGTGTTTCGGAAAGTAGCATTACGTCGATGTGCTTATCGAGTAGGAATTGAGCTAATTCAAGTTTATGCTGTGAGACGCCATTAGCGTTCCACGTAGATATTCGTATCTCAGCCATTGATTATTTTGACTGTTGTGATACAAGCATTTGTATCAAGAGATTTTGATTACGCATTAGTTCCTGCATAGTTGTTTTCATGAATGACATAAACTCGTTCATGCTCTGCTGCAGGGTACATACGAGTGCTTCGAGGTTACTTTGTTGCTGCTCCTGTGCAGCGTTTGTGCTCACTTGTTTTGGTTGTAAGTACGGTGTGTTTGAGGCAGGAAGAGCCAGTCCGGATCTTAGGGCGCTTGCATAAGTTGCGTTATTGGTTGAGAACTCGGGGCCAAGTGAGGATCTGGCTGCAGATGAAAAGAAGACGTCTGGGTTGTGTTTCGATGGAGTGAAGGTAGTCGGTGCGTGTTGCGAGCGTGCAGTGGTACAGCGCTGATGGATACGATTTTTAAGTTCCTTGTAGACTTGGCAGCCTCTGTAGTTGGCTGTATGCTTGCCTTCGCAGTTGTTACAGAATTTTTTGCTAGAGTCTTCTTTGCTTACTGGGCAACTTGCGGAGCTGTGCAGTTCCCCACAGTATACGCATACCGAGCGCAGTGTACAGTAGGCTTTTGTATGGCCGTACTCTTGGCAGTTCATACATTGTACCGGACCGTTTCGTTTGTGCGGTTCTTCTACGGTGATTCTTCGGTGAAGTAAAAGCTGAAGTTTGTATATTGAGTGCACCTCGTTTTTTTTAAGCATCTTCGTTTCTGGTTCAAGTTCTATTTTAAAAAGTGGTTGCGGCATCCTATTCCTGTTTAAGATGTTTATGACGGTTTTTGCTCGAAATCCTTTTTCCTGCAGCGCCTGTTTTATTTCTTCTGGTGTTACATCAGGTTCTATGCCTTTTATTACGACCTGCAGGCCCTTGCAGCTTTTTAATTGATACGTATAATAATTCATTTTTTTTTCGTTTAGATAATTTATGAGAACTCTGTAATTATCTTCCGACTTTGTCTGGACTTTAATTTCTTGAATTTTACCCTGTACGAGAGGGACTATGTAGAAACTATCTTTGCCTATGAGCTCGATAACTTTGTTAACAAAAGCACTGGAGCTTTTCTCGCGTATATATATTGGGGGTGGCTTCGGCTTTTTCGTGACAACCCCAACGGCTTCAGAAGGCAGATCATCTGTGTTTTCTGCCAAGATGTGAAATCTATTGCTATTGTATGTAGTATCATTCGAGGGTCTATTTAAATTGCAACGGGTCATTTTGGTTTATTTTTAGAATTTTGCGGACTTAGCTTTCTTTTGATATAAATGTAGCGATCCATACCAGTCTGTGTAGCCGGCTTAACATTTTTGCTGTTTGCAGTTTGATTTGCTGACGGCGCAGCAGACGTTGTGCTTGTTGAACGGGAAGTAGGTATCGGTGCAGTTGTGGTTGTAGTCGCTGTTGCGGTACCTAGAGAGGCCGCGGCACTTGCAGTCGTTGCTAAGAGAGACGGGGAGCACGAAAACTTTCGGTCGCGTGCTGTGTGCAATACTTCATTTGTCGGATTGGGTGTTGCAGACCGCGCGCGGTCGGATTGCGTTGACTCGATAGATAACAGGGACGGAGACGGTGAGCAAGAACGTTCTCTGGCACGCGCTGTGTAAGAGAGATCGATTTGCGGGTTGGGGGTAATTGGCCGCTCGGGCTGCTCTGAAACTACGGAAAAGTAAGCGTTGCTCAGCCGACGACGCTCGTCTTGCTCGCGTTGTCGCTGGCCACAATTCTCGCGTTGACTCATTGTCTTAAGCGAGGTGAAGAATTTGTTAGTGCCTTTTGTTTTATATGTTATTATTTGTTAAAAGTCAATTGTTTTGTTTGAATTACAGATTTTTTCAAAAGCAATTTGTGCAGATACATTGCACTTAGCGTCTTTTCGCATAAAATATATATTTTATAAGCTTCTATATCACTGCACTTTTGCGTTTGGGAATTAATTAACCGGACCACGATGAGAAAACACGTCTGCATTCGACGACAGTTGCGATCAAATTATATAAGTAGCTCAGAAACGGTATGGAGAATCTTTGCATTTCCCCATACATGAACGTTTTCCGGCTATTACACACTTAGCTGTTCATTTAAAAATGGTCAAGATGATAAGCACTGGGATTCAACTATAGCCGATGCTGTCACATGTATGTCAAAATCCTACAAAACTGAGAGAACTTTTTGCAATGATAATAATGTTGTCAAATTTCAGATGCTCTTAAACTTTGGAGTACTTATAAAGAGAGTTTTTCAGAAGGTATTTTAATAGCCTTTCATTTTTCAAAAGACAGAAATATTGATGAAAGTATTGTGAATAATGTATTAAATAACTGTCTTATTTACATTGAAGATATTGTACTGTCTATTGGTGGTCAAAACTCGACTTATTATGGACTTCCACTACCAATTAGATCCGAGGAAATTGTTCCAAATATTGAATATCATAGAGAAACAAATTATGAAAATCGCGATAGTTTTGTTGTTAATAATGAGCTACTCCTTACTGCCGAGCAAAAACAAGTATACGACAAGATACTACATAGCGTTGAAGCAGAAGAGGGAGAAATCTATTTTCTAGATGCACCTGGTGGAACAGGTAAAACGTATCTTTTAAATTTATTATTGGCAAAGATACGGCAAAGTAAAATAATTGCAATGGCCGTTGCTTCTTCCGGTATCGTCAATTTGATTCATTTAATTTGATTCATTTAGAAACACCACATTGCTCAATTTCAAAGCAATCTAATATTGCTGCTGTGCTCAAAGATTTCAAGCTTATTGCTTGGGATGAGTGTACTATGGGCCATTAAGGTGCTTTTGAAGCTGTAGATCGATCTGTGAAAGACATTCGAGATAGTGAATACTTAGCGGGTGGCATAACCGTTCTCTTGGCTGGTGATTTTCGACAAACTCTTCCAGTGATCCCCAGAGGAACAAGAGCAGATGAAATAAATGCGTGCTTAAAGTCTTCAATTTTGTGGCCCAAAATACAGAAAATTGCATTAACGAAGAATATGCGAGTGCACTTAAAAGGTGATAGCATAGCTGGTGAATTTTCGGAAATGCTTCTTCAAATAGGAAATGGATTATTTCCAACCCATTATGGCAAAATAACTTTACTATCCACTTTGTGTCATGTTGTGAAAAGAATTGAAGAGCTAACTCTAAAAATATTTCCGGATATTACAAATATCTCTCGTGCTATTTTGACTGCGAGAAATGACAATGCAATGGAAATAAACGAGTTTTTATTAAAATCATTTCAAAGTGAAGAAATGACATATAACTCTATTGATTCTGTGACTGAAATCGAAGATGCAGTTCATTACCCCGTCGAGTTTCTTAATTCATTAAATCCGGCTGGCCTGCCTCAACATAAATTAACTTTAAAGATTTGTTCACCTGTAATGTTGATTCACACCTTGAAGCCGCCAAAACTGTGCAATGATACGAGATTGCAAGTTAAAGTCCTTCATAAGAATGTTGTCGAAGCAATTATCATTACTGGCAATGGTTTAGGGGAAACGGTTTTTACACCGAAAATTCCATTAATACCTTCTAATTCTGAATTGCCAATTCAATTTAAAAGATTGCAATTTCCTATAAAAGTTTGCTTTGCCTTAACAATTAACAAATCACAGGGACAAACTCTTAAATTAGCCGGACTAGACTTAAGACACGATGTTTTTCTCATGGCCAATTTTATGTAGCCTGTTCAAGAGTCAGTTCACCAAAAAGTTTATTTGTATTAGCACCTGACGGAAAAACAACCAATGTCGTTTATAAAGAAGCTGTTAAAAGTTGTTAAAAATTGCATATTAAATTCAATAAGTGGATAAGGCCTACTGGGGAAACCACAATAAGAAATGACGCGCCTGATTCTCTACCTCAATGGTGGCGTGGAAAAGAGAATATTAAATACTTTGCTTTAATATTTTGTGAAATATTTTCTAATTTATTTATTTTGTATCTGTCTTCTATTGCTAAAATTTATATAAACTATCCGCGCAGCGAAGTAAGCGGGCCGCTTACTAGTATTATATACTTAACTATGTACGGCTCTCGCACTGGCTTCTCTGTCGAAGCATTGGCCAGCCCTAAAGTTAGAATTAAAACATAAAATTATTCAATAAAGAACCAGTAAACAATACGGATGTCTTTTTATGAAAGTGTATAAAGATTAAATCAAACAACAAATATTACAATACCCTGAATGCATAAAATGGGTAAGAGGGGTATAATGGTTTCGTGCAAAAGTATGTAACATGCTGAAGGAAACATCTTCAACCCCATAAAGCATATATATTTTTGATCAGCATCAACAGCCGAGTTGATATAGTAATGTCCGTCGGTCAGTCTGTATGAAAGCGTCGATCACAGAGACTTAAAGAACTAGAGACTTCAGATTTTGAATTTAAGTTCTCCTATACCACAAGCAGAACAAATTTGTTTCAAATTATCGATAACTATTCTGGTTTTCGAAATACACATGGAATCGATTACAAAAAATATCGCCGTTACGAGCAGCAGGGATCCCAGGAAATAACAGCAAAATATAAAGCAGAACTCAATGAAATGAAGCGTCCACCCCTTCCGCCTAAGAGACCCTTACATTTGGTTTATGAATATGAATGAAAACTACATCAGTTTGAAGTACCAAAATTGATGACATTATGTCTGGTGACAGAACTGCATAAAACAATTATCTAAATCAGATACCCGCACTTCTTCTATACAAGCACAGTTTTTTATTTATTTTTTAAATTGTAGTATACACATATATCCAGTGTACACTGTACACACTTCAAATATATTAAACAGCAATGCCTTTTTATGAAAGTCTTTAGCGATTAAATCTTACCACAAATATTACAAATATTACATGGCGACTGTGCCAGTGTTCACTAGTGATAGTGAACATTGAAAAAAATAGTGATATAAGAACAAATTCATAATTTAAAGCAGCAACAACAGCTTCAAAAGAGCAACAACAACAACAACCACAAAGAATTTTAAGCAGCGAATATATTCACCGATAAATCAAAATATGAGTTCAACATTGCTTTGGCCTGGGTTCTTCAGCAGTTAATTAAAGAGCCAGAGCAGCAAAAGTTGAAACATCATAACTAAAAGAAAAATCTTCGACAACAACATATTAACAAGCGTTGCAGCCTGTGCGAAGACCAGCACTGTCAACGCCCAACACATCAAGCTGGGCCAATGAAATTTACAAAAAGCAAGAAAGGCATAGGACCGCCTTTTGCGCCAACGGTGGAACTCGGCGACGACAACAGCAGCAGATGCAATCGAAGCAAGCAGTCAGACTAGCAATAATAATATAAAACACAAATAATAAAAATTATTATATTGAAATATTTCAAGAAATCCCATTTATGAGCGACAACAACGTGTTTATAAACGCTGCTCCTGTTGAGCAAAGGGACGCACCGACGCTGAAAGAGGCGCTTGAGGTGTGTTCAGCCGATGGACCACGGCCACTCACAATAGCTGAGTACAAGGCCCGGAAAACAAAGAAGCCCCCAAAGAAAACAAAAAGAAGCTTGTAAAAACACACACACTAACCTGTCCCAAATAACTTACACTAATTATTAACAAACACTTTGTGGTGTAAATTTATCTTATATTAAAAGTATAAGTATTATCTTATAAGTAAACTATTGTAAAATTGCCATTGCCGCATGTAAACCACAAAGTGTTCCCCTGTTGTCAATACATTAAAACTCACAAATTCATTCTAAAAAAAAGGGGGAAACTTTTTATACTTATAGAAAACAGATAGAATTTTTCAAGATCAAACAAGAATTTAATGAAAGTCCTCAATTATTCAAAGCTAGATTTATTCAGCAGCAGTTATCACTTTCCAGAAACAGTAACGGGTCTAGTAGACGTCAAGTCTGTGGACTCGACAGCTAACGTCATAAACAAAGTTGACGTGTCGTCCCCAGATTTGAAATATATGCTTATACTAGTTTTGATAATAGTAATACTAATGGTCTTGGACACAGTGTCTAAATTATATAAAATACATAGGAGCACTATTAAAAAATAATACATGAGTAAGGCAACAGAACTTGTCAAGGTATTAATTTTTTTTCAGAAGATTATTAGCCATGCTTAAAGCAAAAATTTATAACATTTACACTAAATACCCAAATTTTCGTATACAAGCTATACAAATAATTTCCAGATTCCATGAATATATCTCCGTTTATAAGTTCGAAAATGAATTTATGGAACGATATAATATCCCAATAAGTCCTTTATAAGGTTGCAGTAAAACCGAAAAAGCGCAAGTTTTAGAAACCATACCTTATGCCCATGTTAAAACATATGTAGAACATCACCCCATTCTTGGCCCGGCCAACATTTTTATTGTGCGTCTACACAGGTAATAAATTTCAATAAAAAAAAAAAATGTTCCGTTCTTAAAATTCGTGGTAGACTAAGGTCCCACTCACCCCAAATTAAAAGTTATCCTACAGTGAATAATTGATAACAAAATCATACGGATGCACATGTATAGACAGATAGAAAGGATAATGAAATACAGATATACCAATTTGCTTAGAAAAAACTTACGGATGCCAAGAGCATACCATGAATTATTTGCAAACATGATCGACAAAATGGAACTTTCAAGTTCAGAAAGTGACGATTCTGATGTGCAAATAATCGAATAGGCATGACATAAAAATATGTACTAGCTATGAATTGGCAGGAAATCGAGCA